>CBMN010775740.1:0-10894 GCA_000582825.1 Hordeum pubiflorum | reverse complement strand
CTCCTTTTCCAAAAAAAAAAAAGTTGAAGATATTTTCTCGCGATGACCTATAGTACTTTCTTATTGAGAGAGGGTTGGGGACAAGGACATGATGGAAAAAAATATACAAATAAATCACCTGACAATCAAAGATATTTTCTGCGGCTTCTTTTCTCTTCTTTGGAGCAACGATAAAGACAACAGGTTATGGCCAACATTGTCCATATCGTGATCAATAGGATCGCCTTAGGGTTAGTGTGATTGTATCATGGTACAACCACACCTAAAAAACATACACATCGAGACCGTTGATTACGTATCTCTACCATATGTGGGGTTGGTATCGAAACAAATCCGATAATCGTTGAATCTCAGCCAGGATACTACGACAAGTATCACGATCGCCAACATCATCTTTAAAAGGCACCTGAAGACGGTGCTGATATTTACACGTCCATCATAAAATTAATTATGATCTCCATCACACATATGGATCCGATAATCGTTGAATCTCAGGATACTAAGAGAACTATATGCGGTCGCCAACGTCATCTTTAATAGGCATCTCAAGACGGTGCTGGTTTTTACATGTCCACCATAAAATTCATGCATGACCTCCAATTCTCCATCCAGTGGTTGAAATGCAATTTTCTTTAAAAAATATGCATAAGCGTAGAAATTTTGTGTAGATATGCATCATGTTATAACATGTACCTATGCAATTTTGGTTAAAATAAATAAACTATATATGCCAATTAGTTCATGTTGAAAACCACCTTGTGGGTTGTGAGGCTTGAGAGCAGGGATCTTCAAGTTGTTTCTTCTTCAAGAACCAACTGAACTTTATTCCTTCGATGGATCTGTGTCTAATGTTCGAATTTCATTTTGCACACTTCAAAAAAGTTATGGTTTCCTTAGAAATGTTAAAATTGTGTCGAATATGTGTATTGGATTACAGTTAGACTTGGAGTACGCGAAAGGGTTAGGCGTATGAGTCCGACACATGTAACCCGGGGCTATTATATAAGGACACCGCGGTAGCGAAAATACACTAGACATAAGTTGGGCTAAGATAGAGATCAGGAAAGGGACGGTCCGAACGCCCGTGGCAGGCGTGGCCGGATTGGTTGTGGCGCGGCGGTCGAAACACTGTTTGGTGGCCTGGAGGGCCCATCGTCGTTGTATCATGTAATTTGGTACATGGGGGAGGTGTGTCCGTAATCATGCCCCGGGGATTAGCCACGATGATGAACCTCGTTAATAAAACATCGCGTGTGCCCTCTACTTTTTTCTGCAACGATCTATCGCGTATTTTCTAACAAGAAATTTGTATGCATATTTTGCATGATTCTATAGCATGTACCCTTTTGAAGTCTGGTGGAAACACATGGCCATATATACACCATCCAAGGGGGAAAAAAATCTTCATATCTCCAACAAAATTATACGCAAACAACACCCATACATGTGAATCAAACTATGCAATGCAATGCAATGCAACAGTTGGGTCCATCAACCGCGTGCACCCCGGCCGTGGAAAGGGTCACCAGAAACGGTGTCGCTCTCGTGCCAGCTCCGCGCGCGCGCTGCGATAAGCCGGCTCCAGGGCGCGGCTCCATGTGTCTCGTCCCCGGCCCGGGCCGGCGTGCGTGCCATCTCCGATCTCTTCAGCCGCACTCCTCCCTCCCCCAGTCAACCTCGCCCCGCGCGCGCGCGCAACGCCAAAGCGCGGGGCGACAATGGGGTGCTCCTTAAGACACACTAGCCAGCACCATCGGGCGAGCACCATAAATCCCAACCAAACCCACCCACTACTCTTCGTGTGCAACAACGCTTCCGTGTCGTCCCCGTTTAACCCTTAACTTCTCCCCGGCAGTACGTAGGCCGAGAAACTGCTAGCTTCTCCGTAGCTAGCATTGCTAGCTAGCTAGGGGTGTGTGTGTACGTACCTACCTGCAGGTTGCAAGAGAGAGGGCCGGAGGGGGCGACGAGAGAGAGACACACACACACACACATGGGTAGCTTGGGATCGGAGGTCGACCATGGCGGCAGGGAGATGTTCCATGGCCACCCCGACCCCGTCGTCGACGAGCTCAACAGGCTGGAGAATCTCCTCAGAGGTTTGTTCCATCATCCAGCTACTCTGGCTTTCATAATCCAGGAGCATGATATATGCACCACATAAGACTGAGACAACTTATAAATCCCTGTGTATGCGCATAGCTCCAAGTGCAACGGTGCATGTATGCATGGTGAACTGGGGCTCTGGCCATGCATATTGATTAATATGGGTACCATGTTGCCCAGCAAAAGAAGTGGCTAGGCACCCATGCATGTTCGAGTCGAATTAAAGATGCATGCATGTGTTGTATTTCTGTTGACGAAAACCTCCTGTGGGTAGGTTCTGGTTGAACTAAGCTTACTTAGTTCCTGTGTTCTATTCTCAGAACTAAGCTTACTTAGTTCCTGTGAGCAGCCATGCATGCGTGCGTGTTATGTTATGGGAGAAAACCTATGGCCTGAATGATTGTATATATTATCGTGGTGCAACTTTGCTTGTGTGCAGGTGCAGTGTGGTTGTGCGTGAGAGCTAATTAATCAAGATACATTTTTCTTGGTTCTTTGTCTATTTCACTTGCATGTATATATCTAATCCGAGAGGAAACTTGGTTTCGTCCCAATGGTCTCATAAGTGCAGCAGCACACATATAGCTGTGGAAGTTGGGTGTTGAACTTCTTAGTAAATAGGGAGCAGATGTTTTTTGGCCTAATTAAGTACACTATATATAACACACGATTAATTTGCTTACTCATGCAATACGTATTGCTTTGTGACTTGTGACACACTATATATGCTGCATGCTGAAAATGGTTTTGGAGAAATGGTGCATAAAGCCAGCTTATTAATTGGCTAATACATTCTTGATGCAACTCTTTTTTTTACTTCACAAATTAACATCAAAGCGGGTTCGATTAAGTTCCATATATTCTCAAAGTAAAGTATTGTCTTTCTAAGACATGCTCTTGGATCTTGGCATATCTGGCTTTTTTTCAACCGGAAAAAAAAAATAGACAGGGACCACAAAAAAGTAGGCTACGAGAAATTTGCCCAGATTCTAAGATACAGGTGTGACAAAACAATGGAATTTTTAGCATGCCTGCGGTTGGTAGGATGTCAGCACGGCTGAGAATTAGTGTAATTTAGTATGCATAGTTGGCAGGGTGCATATTTTGGTTAGCACTGAAGTCTGAACCGCAGTTTGCAGCTTAACCGTCACCAGATATTCACGCCAGTCACTTGTGCCGACAGTACAGGCGCTGTTCTATTCTGTTACCTGTGTGAAGTGTAAGATGCACAGTGCTTATTAATCTTGTTGAATTTCTACTGCCATTGGACTAAAATGTTATAAACCTTCTTCTCAACAATTGAATGGACACATGAAGTCTCCTTTTTCGAACTTTTCCGTTAATAGTGGATTCACCTAACATGTTTCTTAAGGAATTCCATGCCCAACCTGCAATAAATAGTACTCCAGCAGGCAATATTTTTCACCAAGACTCCTTGTTCAAAGCTGTTACTGTCACCCGTCTCATTCAACCACTATATGCTGATTCAAATAACTTCTGTTTCACTCCGAGCATTAAGAGAAACAAGCTAACTTTTTCGCCCCAAAGTAAAAGGAGCAATAATTACTTACTTTTTCTTCTATAAGCTTTCCAAGGAGACTCTACACTCCATAATGTTTTCCACCAAAATATTTGTCTTTCTTCTAGAAAAGAATATTCAAGGAAGGAAAAAAAGGAAAAACGATGCTCACTGCACTTCATTTTTCAACTTTGGTCATTTCCTGCAGAAAAGGAACGAGAGCTTGGACTTGCATACAGTGAAATAAAAGGTATGAAGGTTACGGAAGCTCTGAAGGACAAGGCCATTGCCGAGGTATAATTTGCTTCACGGGTCAGCTTCCTCTAGTCGTTTACAAGTTAACTTGCGCTCTGATTCTTGTGAGCTTAAGATAACTTTGTACGCTGCTAACTGGATGCAACCTGGACTTAACTTTCCCTGACGTCTGCATGTAGCTGAGCAAGGAACTGAAGAAACAGGAAGAGAAGCTGAGCATCCTGGAGAAGCAGCTTGAACAGAAGGTTGCTTAGTGCTTACTTGCCTAGCTCATTTGATTTGACATCAAATCAACTACCTCTATTCTTCTTGCTTTTTCGGTTACATGACGGGTAAATTCTATTTGATATGACAGAATCTGGATGTGAAAAGGTTATGCAACGAGCGCAAGGAAGCGTTGTCTGCACAGTTCGCTGCTGAGGCATCGCTCAGGAGGATCCACTCGGCCCAGAAAGATGAGGAAGTGGTTCCCTTTGAGGCCATCATAGGGCCCCTGGAGTCTGACATCAAGAAGTACAAGCATGAGGTACAGAAATGTGAAGTTCATTTCGGCTCCATTTGAGAAGAGTGATTAACAAGACCTGCATAGTTGCATATCATGCTTACCTGTGGCTGCTCGCTTGGTTCTTGTAAGATTGCGGTGCTCCAGGATGACAAGAAGGCGCTCGAACGGCACCTGAAACTCAATGAGGCGGCGTTCGTTGAGGCTGGGGACATTCTGCGTAGCGCACTCGAGAGAGCACTGATTGTAGAGGATGTCCAGAACCAGAATATTGAGCTGAAGAAACAGATGGAGATCTACCATGTATGTGCACACAACAATCTATTATCGACATGGCAGACACATTTCATTTTTCTTATACAGAAAAACTTGCATAACTGAACCTTTTTTCTTGTTTGCCTGAACCTGCAGGAGGAGAACATGCTTCTGGAGAAGAGCAACAGGCAGAAGGTCCTGGAAATTGAGAAGCTCACCCACACCGTTGGTGAGCTTGAGGAGTCCGTTCTCGCCACCAGAGATGTTGCCAACGCTGTGCACTTCTACCAGAACCAGGCTACCAGATTGAATGTAAGTGAGATCGATGCCAGTGTTCAGAAGTTTGGATCGATCCCATTCTAGTTTGTTTCACAATGATCTTTAACTTGTAGGAGGAGAAGAAGACGCTTGAGAGGGAGCTGGCTCGAGCTAAAGTCTATGTCAACCGTGTGGCAACAACAACAGCAAACGAATGGAAGGACGACGCTGATAAACTGATGCCGGTCAAAAGATGGCTGGAAGAACGAAGACTCCTGCAGGTACAGAAAAGATGGAGTGAGCACATATGTAATGCCGCTGCAATTTTATTATCTGAATTTACATATGATATACCAATCATCCAGGGAGAGATACAACGGTTGCGCGACAAGATAGCCATTGCAGAGAGGTCAGCAAAGGTGGAAGCCCAGCTGAATGTAAGAAATTCTGCGAAACTATCCCTAGCAATCATCAGCACTGAAGTCTTACCTCATTGTTTCAACTTTTATTGCTTTGATTCTGTTAAAGGATAAACTCAAAAGGAGATTGAAATCATTGGAAGAGGACATGAGAAATGGAAAACCCAACACACCTTCCATTGAGACCAACAGGAAAGGCACTCTGAAAAGATCAACATCTCAACCAAGACAACCAAGCACACCTAGAATGTCACGGCAATTGGCTTCATTCGAAGGCATTGTTGACAAGAGAAGACCAACATCTCAACCAAGGGTGGCCGTAGCAGGTAAGGTGCTGAGGCAACCTAATTCAGATACTGAGCCTGCAGAGAAGGCAAGAAACGTTAAACAACCTGATAGCCCAAGAGCGAGAACAGCTGCTGCTAGAAAGGATCGTCCTGTGAAAAGTCACCTGTGGGCGACAAGTAAAGTGACCAGCGATGCTGGCAAGGAGAACAAGGAGCAGAATCAAAATTACAAGCCACATTCAGGTGCTCCACATGTGGAGGGACATGATAGCACAAAGCCACAAGCTATAGTGTTTGATGTGAATGGAGACTCTGGAGTTCAGTGCAGTGAACATCACAAAGCCATGGATTTGGAGAACTTGGATGAGGAAAAGGTGGATTTGAATGCAGAGAGTACCCAAGGTGGCAACAGGGGAAACTAAGGAATTTCTTTTGCAAGAGGATGCCAAATACAAGAAGGGTGAATAACAGTTATCATGCACTGGCAAGTGTTCTCCTCTAGTGTTTGCAGGCACTTCTAGAAAAGTATTTGCAGACATATTTTGTACTTCTAAACAATTATATTACTATTTCTTGTACTTTTAAACAATTCTGTTACTATTGCTTGACAATTATCAGAAATTTTTAAGATTACGTTTCAAGGGATACATAGGACCCGAAATTACACAAGAACTTCTTTGGATCTAAAATTGTTCGTTTCTCTGTTTCTTACAGATGCAGCATGGCAATTTATTTCTAAGAACATGTGTGCCTCTCTGCAATTTTCTTCAACTTGGGAGATTGTTTGAACAACAAAACCAGCAGGCCATGTTGTTCTGTTTCTTTATTCTCTCTTGTACAGCAAAGCAATTTGTGCCTATAAAAAATACAAATGCAGTTTGTGGTGTTTTGAGGAAAGGCTGTTTAAAATAAGAAAGTTGGTGCTAATGTAATGGGACTAGGAACAATACAAAGAGAAGCGATGTTTGTTTCTCTACTTTGATTTGAATCTATGCTCTATAACTATTATTGTTGTTTCCATTTTCCATCCTTTTATTCATGTAAATGATCAATTCATCATTGTCCCTTATAACGATGGATTTGAATGTATATTCTAGTCAAAGATTCTTGTGGAATTTCTCTGTTTCATACTACACCATTTTATTCAGAATATCTTCTAATTTATTTATTTAGAAAACTTCTTTATTTTTGTTACAAACATCATGAAAATGAAAAGCGCTCATTGGCAGATTCTAGCAGGACAGCGAGCATAGGAAACATGTAAAATGGCTCTCATATCATTGTTGTGTATTCAGGGAGAAAACACAAATTCAGTAGTTAAGGTTTGCAAACAAGCTCCTCTAGCAAGGACACCATTGCTTCACTATGAGTTCAGGCAAGCGCAGAGTTAAACATAAGGAATATTATGTTCTGGCTTCATACTTGTCAAAACTAACAGCGGTGCATCTAATGAATGGCTGTGATATTGCTTTATGCACATAACACACCTGATTCTGAATAACATGTGTATGCTGGAAAGAAACCCAAGTCAAGTTGTGTTAATGCCTACTCCACCTTCCCCTTCTCCTTGGAATCATCACTCACTTGAGAAGATGCTGTCTGGTTAATACTTGCTTTAGCATTCGCTAAGAAGGTTACATCAGGTTGTGGCTCTTGGCGGGGAGCCTCCTTCATCACAGAGTATATGTAGAAGCCAATCACAATATTAACCGATATGACAGCAAGTAACCCACTGGCCAGAGTTTGTGCTGAGGATGAAAGCTCACCAGTACCTGACAAAGGAATGAGATGTTGTTTCCTTGCAAACGTATGCACTTCATTTCCATAGAAAAGATGAAGAACAACGTAACATGAAAGGAACAACAAACAAACCTGGAAAAACCTGGTGGCAGAACCCATACATAATTGCAACTGGGGCCATCCACATGAACATCGATGTAACAGCGAACTTAGTTATTACTCCAGACATTGCTTCTCCAAATGAAATACTGATACAAAGACAAGATGGACAACACCATGAGTTTAACATACAGCTAACTGTGGGGAGACTATGACAGATATGATCTTGTAAGACAGATAGAGCTATCTAACAGAAGTATCATGGTTTCCAGGGATGCAAGCAACACGCCGCATATCCCATACCCTATTAGTTCTAATTTTGCCGCCACTGCTCGCTAGTTGCATAGTTTTGCAGGACAAGCAGGCCACTGCTTGCATTATCAGTTGCAGTTATTGTGCTCAACATCCTAATCAAGCAAATACATCTCATCTACCAGCCAGCACTGAGAGTTGACACTGGTAATTACCCATACCTCATGGTTTCTACCCAAATCCAGCATTGTGAGTTAATTCTCTGAAATTTCATACTTTTCTACTTCTTGGCAAAGAATGTTTGGTTCTCTTCCTAGCCCAGATTTTGGGCAAGGCAAAGCTGGGCAAGTGAGGTTCAAACTGTCTGGTTGTTTTGCCCATCAACTGCTACTTTGTTATAAACAAAAATTATATTCTCCTTGCAATTGCTTGTATTCCAACGATTAAATCTACCAAACATTAGGTCCCCGAAGAGGATTAATTCGAAAATACAAAATCGTCCCATCAAATACCTAAGTACAAGCTTCAGAGCCTTCGATCGACTATTAATCTTGGAGCGCACCAAACAGAAACTAGACTGGTGGAATTGGGTCCTTTATATTCAATAAATTAGCAGTAAAACTCCTCCGGAATACAAACTGTCACACGAACAGATCGAATTTATTTTTTTGTAACACGCACGAATTAGCTACATATCAAATACCCGGCGTTAGCAAGTGAATGCAAGCGCTGAAGCAGATCTCTACTGGCATAGGAGGAGGTGCCTTACCAGCTCGGCCGTTGATGAGCGACGGGCGCCGAGCGGCGAGGAGGCCACGGCCGTGCGCGAGATCCGGGCTCCGGTGAGGCGGAGGCGGCAGCACCGTGAAAATTGCAAATACAGTACCAGGATATTCAATTTGGCTGGGAGCAGTTGCTCCTGCCCCTCAGAAATAATTTTTCTAAATGTCAAAAAAAAAGCGAAAGAACTTAGACATACACATATTCATGTTTAAATGTTTAGATGCAATGGCCAAGCATTTTATTCTTTGCAAAAAAAATATCAAGTTGGACAACAAATTTTTGACATGTCTGCTTTCGCCCCGCTTTATATATCAAGCAACAACTAAACACGATATACGGCTGAACGGTACAAGATGATGGGATAGCCCTCAAACACGGCCGATCCTAGGATTACCGGTCCATGCAAGACGCGTGCGACTACGCTACTGAAAGATAGCACAAGAAGATCGGAGTACAACGCCACGCAACGCCCTAAAATACGTAATCTCCACGACAACGACCTCGGGAGGGAAAACGGCGTGAAGCGTCGCCGCTGCTGAGTCCACCATAAACAATTGTTTTCACCTTGAACCCTGACATGGAAAGGAGCACCACGACGACGTCTTCAAAAAGAGAGCGACGCCCGGGAGTGTCGCCATCGTCGGCGACAAATCGTTGAGCTTTCGCTCGACAGCACCACCATGTCACCATGAGGCCTCCAGGACACACGCGCCGAGTTCAGATCCCTAGGTCTGGATCGGGGCATCCCCACTGCCAATGACAGAGAGCACGCCTGAGACACCCGCCGCGACACCTTTTGCCACCCACACGACCAAGAGGAAAGCCACCACGCCATGATGCCTGCTAGAGAGCCAAACATGCGGACCACCATCTAGGGCCGCCACCCCGGCATCCATGTCCTAGACACCGCCCACATCACGGAGCACCCACCACGGTAGGAACAGTAAAAGTTGGCTCTTCCACTCCTAGCCCGGCATTACCCACGGAGTCTCGGTCGACGCCTCCACTGTAGGAGGCGCCCACGCCTGCGTCCCCACCCAGTCCTGGTGGGCCAGGGGAAACATAACCCCGTGGCTAGCGATGTGTAACAGCCCAAGACCAACGCTCCAGATGATTCCCGTTTTATTTCGTTATCGCCGTGTGATTTAATTATTTGTTACATTCATCATCGTATCATTCGCATTCCATCGGGACTCCGTTGCCATCGTTTTCCAAAACATGCCCACCTACACCAACCCCATGACCAAAGCCGTCCGATTGAGATCAAACGACCACAAAATCAGCCCCCAAACCCCCTCCTACTATATATGGGCAGCATTCCCCTTCCATTTTTGGAAAACCTAGCCCTAGCCCTTCCCCTACCTCCAGCCAGCCACCGCCGCCCACCTCGTTTTCCGCGTCTCCTCACTCCCTCGACGCCATCTGTCCCACCAAGAGCCAACCGCAGCCACCAGCTCCCAGCCGAGCCGCTGGATCAACTTGCAAGCCTCGATCCAGGCCGTCCATGGCCAGATCGGACGGCCAGAGGGCTAGCCAGCCAGCTCCTACGGCTCCGCAACCAGCCTCCATCGCGCCCGAGCCCGCGGGGCCCACGGCCGGCCCGACCATGCGCCCGGCTCCCGCCCGCGATGTCGCCCTGCCTCCGTCGCCAGCCACCCGAGCCCCGTCGTCGGCCGCCTAGCGTCGCCCATAGCGCACCCGTGCTCGCCTCAACGGCCGCCGGCCACCTCCACCGCCGGATCCGGCCTCCGTCGGTGCGCTGCCGCCGGGGTCCGGTCATCCCCGTCCAGCCACGCATGTCCCCGGCCACCTCCACGCAGCAGCCACCCACCGTCGCTGAAGGCCTCGCCCCTCCGCCGGCCCGGACCGCCATATCATCGGCTCGTCCCTGGACCCCCCCAGCCCGCCATCCAAACGGCCCCCGGATCCAGCACCGAGCCGTCCCTGCACCGCCGCGTCCTGTTTTTCTGCGAGGTGAATTTCCACCAAGTCTGGAGAAGTACATGTTTTTTAACAACATCATATCATTTTGTAATGCCTCCAACTTTGTGCATGTTTGTCCGATGGCGATGATCCATATATGTAAAATGATCTTCATTTTGTGCTCTAAATGATGGTGACATTTGCATACATATTAGGTTGCATATACATGTCATAATCTCTATTGCAAAAGTGCATCATGAAATATCTATAGAAAACTGTTAAAACTTGTCAACTTCCCATGATGATTGCATCTAATCTATAGCTCATATGCATATGATTTCTTCGTGTGATTTGGTCTATGTAATATGTACTACAATGACATGCCTTTGGTTGCCATGTAAAACATCCATATCATGTCAATTTATTGCACTTAAGTAGCCTTCGTGATAAAATTGTTTTGCTGTTAACAACAAGTTCTGTTTTGCAAAAATCATAG
>CBMN010775627.1:0-10510 GCA_000582825.1 Hordeum pubiflorum | reverse complement strand
TCCTTCTGCTCCTTGTTGGGCTCGATACTCTTACTTATCGAAAGAACTACGATTGATCTCCTATACTTGTGGTTCATCAGTCTGCTTTTCTTCCACTCCGTCACCGCTTCCTCTTACTTTGCATCCGCATACTGCTCGTCGGACTTCCTCGTTGTACCTCTTCGGTCACCGCCCACGCACCCTCGGATGTTTGCATCCCCCACACGCGCCTACCCGCCTTGGACTATGTCATCGTCCATCCAGGATCCGTCCATAGCGAGGCACCCTCCTCCCCGACGACGCCGTCCATGGTGGACGCCACACCCGAGAGGTCTTCGGTCAAATGCTATAGAGGTTTTTTTGGTTGAACTTCTTTGTTTCTAGAGTAAGAATGATTGCAGGGTGAATCAGTTATGGAGGATGAATTGTAGTGCAATGCATGAAAGGTCGTATTTTTGGACTTTGTAGGCATGAGGCTCCTTTTTTTTACAACATGTGTGTGATTTGTTTCTTGAGTAAAACCACTTCGCGCTCTATGACGCACACGTGATCCATGACCGCAATCTGAAGTCGCTAGCTCATCGATGGCACACCATCTTCAATGTGATCATGAAGTTTTGCTTCATGATGCTCTACAACCATGAAGGTCGTAAAATTTGCTTCATGTTGCTCTACATGTTTGTGAATTCATTGACCCGGTCAATATTTCAACTTGATAATCATCACGTTTTATCGCTTGAACGCGTTGCCCAGATGTGCTACATGACCGAGAGCATGCCAATTACGTTCGTACATTGTTGGATGAAGCTCAAGGGCAATAGTGCGTGGGAGGACTTGTGTCGACTCTGACTCAAGTGTCATTGAATTTGGATTTGATGAATTCGAAAAACTTGTTGAACATCTGGTTATCTCAGGTATTATATTTACATTTGAACTTTCTTTTACAGAAAAACCTCTGATCTATTCATGTTCAATCATGACAGTACAACGAGCATCAGAAATGATAAAAAATACATCTCGATCCATAGACCTCTTAGCGACGACAAAAGCATCGATGCGAGCCGATGGCGCGTCGCCTTCATCGCCCCTCATTCATCGGAGCTAGTCAAAACTTGTTGTAATAGACAGTCGGAAAGTCGTCGTGCTATGGCCCCATAGGACCAGCGCATCCGAACAGTAACCGCCGCCTATGAAGAGACACGTAGATCGAAAGGATCGAACCTAAAGACACATGAACATACACGAACGAAGACCAGATCCGAGCAGCTCCACCACAAATAACCACCGACCGAATCATGCGAGATCTGTCGGGGACAGCCCTCCACACACCATCGGATAATGCTAGAAGCACCACCGAGACGAGGGCTAGGCATGGAGAATCTTATTTCATCTTCAAAGTGTCGTTGTCATCTCGCCTTTCTAAGCAGGACACACGCTCTAACAAAATTCAAAGAAACATCTAACAATGGAGCCCTTCCGTGGACGAGGGCCGGGATCCACTGCGCCCCATGTCCCTAAGACCGCAGGAGATGAGGAAGATCGACGGGGCCGTCGATGGAAGGCGGGAACTGTAGTCCCATGTTTGATTGGGAGGAACTGGTAAGTGGCACGATTAAAGCTAGACCTTGGTTACATTTGAATTATTATGTTGTACTAAGAATATTTGCAAACTATTTATGGATGAGTTGTGCTATATTTTTCTATTTATTTAGAGCATACGAAAAAAGTTTAGGTGAGAGAGTTACATGACCGGCTTTCCTTCATATCCATGTATGTGGATCACTTCCCGGACAAATATCGTATCCATTCTAGGGGATAACGGTCGATATGCAACAACCGAGCTCGCCGTGGGCTCTAAACCACCTTTCCCCTCCCTCCCGCGCGGCGACCGAGAGGGCGAAACCCTAGCGCCGCCGGGCCACCCTCCCTCCTTCCTGTACCTCCTCATCGCCGCCGGGTAGCGCTACCGGGCAAAGCCCGGTCGGCGTTGGCGGCGGCGGGGCATCCTTCCCCCACGCGCAAGGTTGGCAGGCGCGGCTGTCGGCAACGGGCGGTGGCAGGGTGAGACGGGGCTGGCAGCGGGGCGCAGCGGCGCGATGGCGCGATGGCGGCGGCGCGGGGGACTGGCCGCTTCTGTTGGCGCGGAGGCCTGTGGCTGTTGGGCTGGCTCGATCTGGCTCGGCCAGATCTGGCTGCCGCGGTTGCAAGCGGCGCGGAGGCTCCCGTCGGCGGTGGAAGCCGGGGCGGCGGCCCCGGACTCGGTGGTGGCACTGCCTCTCACCTCCTGCTGCTGGGGGGCATGTGGGGCAGCGCTAGGGCCGGCGCCTAGATCTGACGGTGTAGGCGCCCTGGTGTGCGTGCTGGGGTGCCTGGGTCCCCTCCCTCGGCCAGGGGAGCCGTGGTGGCGGTGGCGGTGGCGAGCTGCAGCTTTGGATGGTGGCGCGGCGGCGCCACGATGGTGGTGGTGCGCCGGTGTGGCAGGATCTGGCCGGCGTACTGGTGGAGCTACTGTGATGCAAACTGCGACTCTTCCGGATGCGGTGGTTGATCTGCTCTTGCTGTTCCGGTGTGCGATGGGTTCTACGATCTGGGTTGGGACAAATCCCTGCTTCGATGAGGCTGACAACGGCGACGCCCGCAGGCGTCGTTCCCTTCCTGAAGGCGTTGTCTTGGACCGGATCGGACTACCTTCCTCAAGCTCGGGGGAAACCCTTGGTCCGTCCTTCGAACCGGACGATGGCGGCGCCAAGGCGTCGTTACCTTCTTGAAGGCGTTGTCTTGTTGCTGGAGGAGCTTCGACGGTGCGGCTCGAGTCAAGGTCGGCTGCTCTCTGGGCGTGGGCCTCCTTGGCACAATGTACGCCATCTCCGGTGTTCTCTCGACGGGACCTTGCCTTGGTTCGCCCAAGCCCTGCCGTTCACTTGCCGACTTTCTCTTGGCCCAAATGGGTTGCGGTAAGTTGGTTTGTGTTGTCCTTTGGCCTTGGTCTTGTTGTAGAGGTCTCGGCGTTGGTTGTGACGTGGCTAGGTTGCTCTGTGGCTTGCCTTATTGTCTTTGGCATGAGGTTAGACTAGGGAAGCTTGTATCGAGTAGTAGGCAGGGTGTGTGTGTGCGTGATGGATGTGGAGGCTAATTCTCGTGATTAGCATTGTAATGGCCGAAAGGCCTTGTATCCGGCTTCTTTGCCGCTTCTTCTTTAATGCGATGATACGCATGCTTATGCGTATTCGGAAAAAAAAAAAGATATGCCCTAACAACCTAGGTTTCCCAAAGGGAAAATGGCACTGGTACGGACCGTCCATTGGACTGAATGAATGGCCACGATGAATCGGCTGAAGCAATTAAACCCACCTCCACGGTACACGAAAGCACGGGGCATCCGATCCATGCACGCGCGCCGGCAGGCACGCAAAGCACACCGGCCGCAACAAGAAGAGGAACCGAAAATCGAGAAACTAACGGACACCAGGAGGTGAACCGCTCCTCCCACCAACGCGCGCGGGAGAGGAGATCGCGCAGACCCGGCGAGCTCGATCGCGCGCACGCACGCCATCCCAACCTCTTCCCCCGTCCAAATCTCGCTCGCATTTCCCAGCCAACGATCCCGGCCGATCCGGTTTCGCCACCCGCCCCCGGAGAAGCCGACGACAACGGCGCCTAGGAGGAACAGTACCACGGGGACGCGAGAATACATGTAAGGGCGCCCGGAGACGGCGCGGACGATGAGGGCCGCCGCCGGGGCATGCTCCGGCGGCGGCAAGGACACCCTGGTGGCCTCCTTCCTCCGCTTCATCCTCCTCTCGCTTCTCCCTCTCACCGCTTTGTATATCCTCTACGCCCTGCACGCCATTCTGTCCTCCACATGCCCGCCTGAACATGATCGCATCATGGTTGCCGCCGCCTCCGTCTCACACGTCACCGCCCACAACCATACATCGTCGACGCCGCCGCCGCCCTCCATGGTCACGGTATCGACGGCAGGGACGCCGCCCCTGCCGGCCATTGTCACGGTGCCGACGGCGATGACGCCGCCCCCACCGGCCATTGTCACGGTGCCGACGGTGAGGACGCCGCCGACGCCCGCCACGGTGGTGTCGACGGCGAGGATGCCACCACCACCACAATCACCTGCCACGGCCACGGTGGTGTCGACGGCGAGGATGCCACCATCACCCGCCACGGTCACGGTGGTGACGACGGCGAGGATGCCACCACCACCACCCGCCACGGTCACGGTGGTGACTACGGCGAGGATGCCACCAGCACCCGCAGCGGTCACGGTGGTGACTGCGGCGAGGATGCCACCAGCACCCGCAGCGGTCACGGTGGTGCCGACGGCGAGGATGCCACCATCACCCGCCGCGGTCACGGTGGTGTCGACGGCGAGGATGCCACCATCACCCGCCGCGGTCACGGTGGTGTCGACGGCAAGTACGCCACCACCATCACCACCTGCCACGGTCACGGTGTCGACGACGCCGACGACGCTGCAGCACGTGGTGTTCGGCATCGCGGCGTCGGCGCGCATGTGGGAGAAGCGGAAGGAGTACATTAAGATCTGGTGGCGCCCTAACTCAGGCATGCGGGGTTTCGTATGGCTGGACCGCAGTGTGCGGCTGTCGAGGGTGCCGGAGGGGCTGCCGGCCATCAAGATCTCCTCGGACACCTCCCGCTTCCCCTACACGCACCGGCGCGGCCACCGCTCCGCCATCCGCATCTCCCGCATCGTCTCCGAGACCTTCCGCCTCGGGCTCCCAGGCGTGCGCTGGTTCGTCATGGGTGACGACGACACGGTGTTCCTCCCGGACAACCTCCTCGCTGTCCTCGGGAGGCTCGACCACCGGCAGCCATACTACATCGGCTCCCCCTCCGAGAGCCACCTGCAGAACATCTTCTTCTCGTACGGGATGGCGTTCGGCGGCGGCGGCTTCGCCATCAGCCAGCCACTGGCGGCGAGGCTGGAGCGGATGCAGGACGCCTGCATCCGCCGGTACCCATGGCTGTACGGCAGCGACGACCGGATCCAGGCGTGCATGGCAGAGCTGGGCGTGCCACTCACGAGGCACCCAGGGTTCCACCAGTACGACGTGTACGGTGACCTCCTGGGCCTCCTCGCCGCCCACCCGGTGGCTCCGCTAGTGTCGCTGCACCATCTCGACGTAGTGCGACCTCTCTTCCCCAACGTGCGTTCGCGGCCGGCGGCCCTGCGGAGGCTGTTCGACGGGCCGGTGATGCTGGACTCGGCGGGGGTGATGCAGCAGTCGATATGCTACGATGCGGCGAACCGGTGGACGGTGACGGTGGCGTGGGGGTTCGTGGTGACGGTGACGAGGGGCGTGATGCCGGAGCGGGAGATGGAGATGCCGGCGCGGACGTTCCTGAACTGGTACCGGCGCGAGGACTACAAGGCGCACGCGTTCAACACTCGGCCCCTGGCGCGCAACCAGTGCGAGAGGCCCGCGCTCTACTACCTGGCGTCGGCGCGGCGCACGGTGGTGCGCACCGGGGAGACCACCGTGACGAGGTACCAGCGGTGGCGCCAACGCAACGACGTACGGCAGCCGTGCCGGTGGAGGGTCCCCGACCCGGACGCGCTGCTCGACAGCGTCATCGTGCTCAAGAAACCTGACCCCGGGCTATGGGACCGGGTAAGCAACCCTCGCTCTGCCATTCTTATGTCTCAACCTGAGCATTTCTTTCTGCCATTACGTATTCAGAATCAAGTGATACTGACTGGTGATCGACATGAACTTGCAGTCCCCGATGCGGAATTGCTGCAGAGTGCTGTCCTCGCCCAGGAAAGAAGGGGGCGGGAACAAGACGATGACCATAGATGTGGGTGTATGCAATGACTGGGAGTACAGTCACGTATAATTCATTCATTCATTAACTCAAATAGGCAGGAACGCATAGGTGATCAAATTTTCTTTCCTTTTTCTCCTGTAAGATACAATCGTAGTGACACTTGGATGCCTAGTAACGAACAGCACACATGAGCGTTAATCAGAGGAACTCTTACTGCTGCGTTGTATTTTGGGCATTGTATACATTCAACTCTGAACTTGAATATACCAAGCAGCGAGAAGTACCCTGCGCGGACTGAGATATCCACAACTCAATGTAGTAGTAACAAATTTGAATATTAAGTGTGCGGTGACGAACACTGACAAAAAAACTTGACAGTGGATTACAGGATCTTCATGCACTTAGAGGTAAGATGGAGATAACAAGAGATCACAGATAAACCATGGTCACTCCATTTCTGGAATAAGCACAGGCTAACTGGAACCATGTTGCCTTCTTATCTCTCAAGTTTTTCCTATGCGTGAGCGTGAAAATAACAGCTGTTGAAGCTCATTCTGGTTACGGAAGAACCCAGAGAAATGCTCCATTTTTGTAACATGGCTGGCTCATGGCTGGGAACAACCATGACCACTCTCTAGAGCGTCTGACGAAATTGCAACAGGAGGTGCTAGATTCCTCAAATCTTATGATCACTGCTGTCCACAGCAAAACTGATCGGGACGCGGTTAAATAAGAGCAGATCTAGTAGTAGCAGATATCTATACTGAGGGGAACCAAATTGCAAAATTTGGGGATCAAAAGCGACGTTTGCCCAACAATAACAAAACGGACCAGCAAGTTCAGATGTGGACGCTGCCAGGTAGCATAAACAAATCAACTCAAGTGGAAATTTTCAACAGAAACGGCCGTTTTAGCCTGTATGTCGTTACCAATTTCGGACAGGGCACAGGAGTCACGCAACGCAGCTTCTGCTTATGGCGTTGATCGGCAAGCTGTTCACTAAAATGGCTTAACAACCACTGTTCGTAATATGACCGAAGACATGCTGTTTCATTTTTTATTCTTCCAGAATCACAGAGTACAGCATATACGTATACGCGCACGCAGCACATACTGAAAGGCGAAGTTGCATAGCTTCAAAATTGATTTCATTAAAAAAAATATTCGTCTTATCGAAAAGACACAAGGCGTTAGTTTGTTGTGCATCAGATTATCTTTCTAGGACAGGGAGGGAATGTCGATTCGTTCATGGGTTTTGGGAGGCGTTCGGAGATGGGCGGTGCACCTCGTCTCTAACCTCCGCACGCTTGCGCTTCTTGTTTTCCGGTGAGGTTCGCTTCTCCGGCGAGAGCGCTCGCGACGGCTGGTACTACTTGACGACCGTCGACACGCGGGCGGTGCACGACGAGGAGGTAATAGAGGAAGGTGTACATTTTTTTTCCTTGGCACGTTGCATTGGTGGGCAGGTTGTTGGGCGCTGGAAAGGAGGAGCGACGCATCACGAAGATCGAGGTCAGGGAGGAGAGAGAGCGCCATGGCCGGGCTGTAGTTAAAGCGCAACAACGGGCAGGATCGGCCATTCCTTCCCCAATCGACGAGGTTTTCCCCTTCCCCCTCAGATCCGGAATATCCACACGACCGCAGACGATCCATGGCGTCCTGGAAGCTTCGATCCGAGGGGCGCATGAGAGAGATTGCGGAGGGGAACAATGAGAGGATGGAGAAAATGAGAGAAATCCTCTCCTGGTTCACAAAGGAGAAGGACTTCAAGGCGGCGGCGGGATCGGCGTACAGGAAGCTCATGGAGGCAGAGGATATTCGTCTCATCCCTTCTGGCGAGCCGGTGGGAGCTATGAGGATGCTGTTGTGGGCGATGGAGGAAGCAAGATCTGACAACCCGAAGCAAGCCATGAAGTGGAAGGGCTTCCGCTCGCGCCGCAGCGTCCCGACGGGCCCGTCGGAGTTTGTGGTAGAGCTATGATGGGGCTCCCAGTGCCAAAACTGGAGGAAGCTCCGGTCGAAGCTGTGGTAGATCTGAAGCAGGCGGGGGAGATGAAGGGCGGCGGGGCGCCGAAGTAGAGGAAGGCGACGAAGAAGTGGCCGATGGTGCTGAGGAGGTCTCCACGCTTCCCCCGTCCCTCTCCACGCCTGCTCAGCCGCTCTCACTCCATGGCCATGGAGTAGGGGTGTCTCCGACCAGCGGCCGGTTCGGGCCACTATCCGGAGACGACTCCGATGAGGAGGCTGGGCTCTCACCGAAGAAATCAGGTAAAAAATTCAGAAACTCCAAATATCTTCTCTCTCCAGTCGAGCTGCGATCTGTGTTGAGGAAGGAAAATGGGAATAAAAGTTATAATAAAGAGAGTCGTGCTTCCTATGTTGATATGCTGCATCGAGATAAATCTCTGATAGAACATTATGATAATACTAGCATCAATGAAAATAGTCAGGCTGATAATGAACATAAACTAGATGTTAGTAGAGGGGATTTTATCTTTATAAAAATAAAAGAGAGACAATTCTCTTGAATTCCTGATTTCTGGGCAGGAGATTCAGTGTTTTTTAGATGACATGGTTCAAAACAATTGATGTGTTAGTAAGATTTCTGGTAGAAAGGGTCATGGGGCTAGAAATAATAATGACAAAAGTAACCCTGCTTTTGGGAGCTATGGTCACGTTGAAAAAGCCAATATGGGCAAGATTACCCCTGTTGGAGGGTATTATGGAGATTTGTTGGATACACATTATCACAATGCGCCTTCCATGGCCTTCAGGGACATACATATTTGTCCACTCCTGTCTGGACGAGAGTGTGACCCCCTAGGAAATTTAGGGTTTCCCTGCCCACCGCCAGGCACTTACAAAGAGGGTGTGAAGATGAACAGAGAGGCGGGGGAGGAAGATGGACGGGGAGATTCAACAGAGGAGGGAGAGATAACTTTTATTATCGCAAGAAAGATGTGGAGGTTGATAGATTCAATAACTTGCAGAGATTTGAGGACGGGAGAGATGGGAATTTCAGGCAGAGAGAAGGACTTATGGAGCAAGGAGAAGGGAGCGGCAACAATCAGGGGAGATCTGCTGTTATGGAGGGATCTGACAGATCGTCCAATGCTGAAGAAAGAGGTGGAAATGGAAAAGTAGAAGGGGGTGGATCAGGATCTAGTGGCCTTCCAAGCCCACAGAATTTCGATTTGGTCCAGCAGCAACAGTGGATTGGAGTTCTTCTAGCACAAATCTCACAGAATAGTCAAGTTTATGGGCTGAGTGGTGAGGGAAGCAAATTACAGGGGCCAGGATTCGAGAAGTCTGATCTACTGAACAAGAATAAGATGGTTCCCCAGGGATTGAATGGACCTGCGCATGAGATGAAGTTGGGGTGGAGTTGAGAACAAAAATGGTCAAGGTGGGGGACTACAGAATTCAAAAAACACTGACAGAGAGGGGGTTGAGACAGGAAAAACAGGAAACAACTACAGAGTTGGGTGTAACAAGTGCAAAGATCCCAGACACATCACAACAGACTGAAATTACCTAATTGTATTATATGTGGGAAGAATTCACATGTTACTAAAGATTGTGCCTGGCTAAGACAGATGAAACATGTTCCAAAGTTTGTTGGATATGCAGCAAGGGGGCATGGGGTGTTGTTAGTTCAAAATTCTAAGGAGGTCATGAATATAGAACAGACTAATCCCATGGTCATCATAAGAATTCTCCCTGGAGAGTTAAATGAAACAAGTTTCTGGAAGGGTTCAACTACATGTTCAACTGAAACTGGCAAAGGAGATGTAAGAAGCAAGGAAAAAATGCCTACCTGATGAGATTCCCTAATAAAAGTAGGTTGGTTGAGCTTGCCAATTTTGATGACTTCAACCTACTTGGGACTAAGGCAATCATCAATGTTAAGAGCTGGACTTATGACACACAAGATGTTGGGAAGCTACACACAGTGATGGTGAAGTTTTGGCCAAGTACCTGAATGTTTCAGACATTTTTTGGCATGTGTAAAGTGGCTGCCACTATTGGGCCAGTGCTGGAGATTGACATGACTACCATCTTTCAAGAGAAAATTAGGGCAAAAGTTGGGTGAGGATTTTCAAAAAATACATGCTCATACTGAAGTCACTGACAAACATCTGATCATATACATAGTCACTACTAAATTGGAGGAAGTCGTTGAACATGCCTGGTATGATAAGAACATAAAACATAATTTAGTGGGTGATGAACAAGATGGGATGGGAGATGATATGTGGAAAAAATTCAAAACTAGTGGTCTTGATAATAATGGAAACAAAAAAACCATTGCCCTGGGAAGTTTGAGTCTGAAGCAATTTGAGGAGATCCAACAAAGAAGTGGGGAGCTAATGAAGATACAACATCATCATCAACTAGACATGGAGAAAAGGAAAAAAAATGAAGATGATCTAGAAAAATTTATGTTGAAGCTGGAGGAGATCGAGGAAGGGAAGAAAAACACATGAGGCTTTGAAAGCAGTGGAGGAGAAAAAAGCCACCTCTTGGGAGAAGGAGAAAAATGAGTTGGTAGATATGAAGAAGAGAAAGGATCAAGGGCTGAGGAAATGGAGAGCAGATGACCCGTATTCCATCATGTAAGAGCACATTTATCCATGTGGGGTTTTGGTAATTGATTACAATCCCTATGGACTAATGGTTGCCTTGAGTTATATTCGAAGAATTTGTCCATAGGCACTTCTTGAAG
>CBMN010775618.1:0-10830 GCA_000582825.1 Hordeum pubiflorum | reverse complement strand
CACTGGGTCAATAGGTTAGTACTAAAAAATAATATAAATTGGTAAATAATTACTCAAAAAATATCCTAGAATGATAATATAATAGCATAGAACAAACAAAATGTATAGATATGTTGGAGACGTATCAACACCTATCAGAACCACGCCAAAAATCTCTGTCTTCATTGTGTTTGATCTTCCTATCCCTCCCTCTATTTACATTGGCAATGTCATTATTTTCCGCCACTATACTCATAGACTTGCATGTGTNGGGTGTGCTAGACTTGGTAAAATCATTAAAACTTGCCAACCTACAAAATTGGGAAAAGGTTAGTTTGTAATTTTGTCAAGTAGTCTAATCAGCCCCCTAGACATACTTGCGATCCTACAGTGGTGGACAGTGACCCGGCACCGCGTCCGACATGACGAGCACGAAGTCTCGGACGAGCGTTCCTGTCGGCACCGCGGTGAACTAGTTGCTAGCGTCGCCGTCGCAGATAAAGTCCATATGAAGGAGCGTTGAGGCATAGGATGGGGGAGGAGAAATGTAGTGTTTGTGGACCATGGCGAGTGCGGTGGACGGTGACCGTGGCGCCGCATCCGACATGAGGAGCACGGAGTCTCGGACGAGCGTTCCAATCGGTGACGTAGCGAACTAGTTGCTAGCGTCACCGCCGCGGAGAAAGTCCGTGTGGAGGAGTGCTGAGGCATAGGACGGGGAGGTAAAATGCAGTGCGTGTCGGACCATGGCAACTACGGTGGACGATGGTCATGGCGCCGCGTCTGACACGACATGCACGAAGTTTTGCGCGAGCGACCCCATCAGTGGCGCGGCGAACTAGTTGCTAGCCTCGTCATCATGGAGAAAGTATGCACGGAGACAATGGACAAAGGAGGAGAAATGTAGTGCTCACACCATGATAGCATGAGTGTAGTAGAACGAGAGAGAGGAGGCCAAGATGAACGACGCCGGAAACAACTCCAGTGTAGTAGGATGTTGGCAAGGAGGTCAAGATGACCGACGCAAGCATCGAAAGGGACGAATAGGAGGGATCTGAGACACAGGACATAGGAGAAGAAATACAGTGTGCACGTAATTGCGGTGTCAGTGTAGTAGGATCGTCGAAACAGAAAACTTGCAACACGCATATCGTGTGGAACTGCGTGATGAAGCTGTCAGTCAAAGGAAATTTCAAATTGTCGATCGTACGCAAGGAATTTGACAAAATTCTTCCAAAATAGCTCCGAACATGAACACAAAATTGAGCATTTATGGTTGACGAAACTATGAACCTATCATAAAAATGGAACCGTAACATCGATGTGCATCTTTTCCGTATAGAGCTTATCTCGAATCAAAGCTCCGTTGTGTAGATTAGCGAGGAGAATGAAGAAAGGAGATTGGGGAGGAGCTTAGTGGAGGTGGAAGAAGAAGCACGTCCACAACTCGCATCCCTTCAGCCTCCTCACGTGCGAGGGGCCCACCCATGTGCGCTCAATGTGCATCGCTCGGTCCTGGCTCTGGAGAAATTATCGATTCTTGCATACACGTTGGGCCTGGCTCGAAGGTGCTTTAAAGTTCGTGCCATGCAAGACGAACAGTGTATGCGGGAAACCAATCAGCCCGAGTTCCTTCCCAAGCGGGCCTGGTTGGGCCTTATGCGGGCAACCAAATGCGCCTTTTGTGCGCGTCGTCCGGCACGGTCACACAGGCAGAGCACACACACCAGTGCACAAGCGCACACCAGCAGATAACATGCATGCACAAGTATACAACGCGCACGAGCAGCAGCGGACGGAGTCGGGAGCCAATACACGGCTCGTCCCGGTCCAAGTTGTGGCGGCTCTATAGCTCGGAGTCTCGCCGTGTCCGTGCACGCGCAGATGCCAAGGATGCCGGGGAATGTTCCTGCATGTACACATTGCCACGGATGTTAAGATAGGTCGACTGCCACCAGCTCGCACGTTCACCCCTGAACAACATATGTTGCCATCCATGGCGTCGCATCGCACAACGATCCATGGTTGTTGTCCGAGGTTCTCAAGGTGGGGCGGGTGCGTCATGGCTGCGAGGCGAGCGTGCCATCTTAAGAGAGGCGGCGTCGCATGGATGAGGTCGGGGACAAGGTGGAGCGGGTGGTCGTTGGGCGAGCATGTGAAACCTGAGGTCCTAGTGAAAAAAACGCTTCATTGTGCCTCTTCCCCGACATGTGAGGTGAATCCTAGGCACCTCCAGCCCTAGCTCCTTCCCTCTGCTCCCCAACCCTTGCTGCCGCCGGCGGGCACCTTATTTTCTCGTCTCTTGGTGGGTCATGATGTGGGATGCAGATTCTCAACGAGAGCGTTGTGCATTGGAGCAAGGCATGGAGGCAGACGGGCGTGCGGTGGTGTGGCGGGGCTACGTCATGGTGGCCGTGCGGCCTGGCATGACGGGGATTGTGGTGAAAGAGATGAACTTGAGATATAGGTATTCAAGAAAGGAGAGTTTTGGGTTATTTAAGAATCCACTAGTGAACAGGGAATCATCAAACACTTATTTCTTGTTCTTCTTGCCTCGGATCTCTTTTTCTCTATGCAATAAGTGGGTGGATTTTAGTGAAATGGGATGAAGTAGAGTTGAGTTGTTTGCAAGTTGCAAGGGGCGTAATGTGTGAGTGCAATGGCTTGCGAGAGATGCAAACACAAGTAGTATGGTAGATAATATATAGAGAGAATCGAAACTCTAACTGTTTTTGAAAGAGTAACTAGGGCTCGGAAACATGACTAGCAGAAAACTATAACAATTAAATTTGAACGATCGGGGCAGTGTTAAGGAACTAGATGAAATGCACTACTTGGAATTACCAATAGAAAAATGAGCCATGGTTCCAAACACAAAAAGGTAGCACCTTTTCTGCAAGGATAGAACACCTTGGTGAAGTATCGGGTAAACCAATTTATTGATAGTATCGTAGACATAGAAGTTCTCATAATTAGAATCTGTAGAAATTTGCTAAGTCGCAGCTTGAAAGTTTTAGACAAAAAAGGGTTTACTTCTAAATAGTTTCATAGTAAACAAAGCAATTCTCATAATTAGAATCTATAGAAATGAGCTAAGTCACATTTCTGGAGTTCCAGACGAGAAGGACTAGAGGTACCGAACTTATGTTGAGACCAGCTAAGAAGCAAACCCAGATGGCTCAGAAGCGCCGATGAAGAATGTTGTGCTTGGTAGTGCCAGAGCAAACAAACAATGTTGCAAAGAGGAATTGCTTGGTTGTTCTGAAACAAAAGAAACAATAGTTTCTTTGCATTAAAACTGGGTTTGATCCCCAACGGCACTACCACAAGGAAAACTTTGGAAGCATCAAGGTTTAGGAAAATTCATACAAATGGAATGTCTACGGAGTAGATTTTGGAGGATTTTGGCTTAAGATCTGCTCTTGAAGTTCAAACACCGGTACTTGCTTGTGCCCCTTTCATGTATGGTTGTCCTATACTTGATGAAAATCCTAGAAAATACACACTAAGAACTTCACGAGGACAAAAACTAGAAAATTTCTTTGTGGGTTGTCGCGAACGATCTTCCACGTATAGCCAAGGACTTGCGTATGAAAATTAGTCTCAGTCCCTTCAATAACCCATTGATATCATTCATACTCTCAAGTGGTTTTGTCATAAATCATCAGAACTAACTAGGATACTATGGACATGCACTTTCACTACATGATTAACTAATACTTACGATAATATTATATATGGTGCTTTGCATGATTTATATATGTATATTACTCTCTGATTCATCGGTCATTCATGGGCCAGTTTTGGTGGGGGAAATCTTTATGGGTCAAGTATGTTCGCTAAACTAAGAGAAAAAAATCTCATAATTGTATTTGAGAACTAAGAATGAATAGAGAGTTGACTTGTTGCCCCGATGATGAGTTCATGGTGATGTTAATATTATTATCAACAATACGTCATCCTGCTTAATACAATGCTTGATTTTATTACTTAACTTAGAAATGCATGATAAATTTCATCACTCTACTGGTGGAGTATTAGCTACAGATGTTTCAAATGGAAGTTGGTCTATAGATTTATGCAACATATGTTATAATTTTTCATGATTTTTAATCTTCTGTTACATATACCTATGCTTATATTTATGCATCATTGTTACTTGTAGAGGTACTACCAGTGAACGTATGAAGTTCCAATTTTCCTCATAAAAAACCATACTTTTACCTTTATTGTACTTTTATTTCTTTGTATTTATGTATGTCGAACATTCAAAATATTTTCATTTATAGGTATGCTCATCACTTATTGCAACTAGTAAAACTAGTGAGAATGTCAATCTCACTAGAGTTAACCTCAGTAGAGTTATTGGGTCACAAGTATATTTTATCTTCTGGTGTAGAGATGTTGACTTGTGTTAGGGTTTTTGCCCCTATGGATTCATTTTAAAAAAGAAAGATCACCCCTGAACTCCGAATCATTACGACGAACACAACCATATTTTATTAAAGTTTAAGAGTACCGATCTCCAATATCAAAGTAGTATCCTAAAATTATTACAAGTCACAACGGGCACAAATAGGCAAATATGCCTAGACACATAGCCTATTATTAGACCGTCATCCAAACCGGTTGTATGTATCCCTTGCTACCATCTCTCATTGGTTGCACCCGGTTACCATAAGTAACCACACGTCTGCATGTTGTAGTAATGACCACATATACATATCCACCCCGTGGCGCGGAAAATAACCTACAATTGTTTTCTGAAGTTTCACTTTGATAAAAATATAGTCATTACGACAATTCCAAATAGCTCAAAGCAAAGCAGAAATTCACACGCGGATTTGTGCTCTAGTTTTGGCCTCATTCCCCTCAACCAGATACCAAACATATTGGTAATATATGTGGGCGGAGGTAAATTGAACGTCACATGAATCGTGCACCACAAGAGAGTAGCACAAGGACATGCAATAAGCAAATTATGCATTGAATCATAGAAGCAACGTTTCTTATTACCTTGCCAATTACGTTTCGCTAGACTCCCATATGAACAAACCGCATGAATATCAATTTTGAAGGGTGCTTTAATTTTCCAATACGCTTTGAATGAAATAGTGGTTTAGAGTTTATTAAATCCATATAGATTTATTTGACCATGAAAACTCAGAAGGCGTCAACTTCCAACGGAATGTGTCTAGTCCATTAGTGAGTCTAGTACGTACACCTTTGAATTAAATGCACCCACACAATCCACTTATCCTCAATCAGAGCTCTCTTGAATTGGATATTCAAAGGACTTGACCCTAACACTGTACTAATGTAGTCTTCCTTGCGTTAAACACTATTGTACAAAGAAACATACCATAAAGCAATGGGCATCCTCCCAGAACCTAGTTCTTATCCATCACCAATAAGACCCCCCTATTAAAAAAGAAAACCTAGTTTTCATCAGACCCTTCCAAAAGGGTGAACCAAGTGGTTGCACAGTGACTTGAGAAAATATCTTTGAGTGAAAATATTTGTTACGCAATAAATGTATTGACTCTATCATCCTTTGAAGTGAGCCTGTAAAGCCATTTGCTAAGCGAACACTTAACTTTTATCTCAAGAACCTCGATCCCCAAAACCCTCTTTTTCTTTAGGCCTACACAAAGTATCCCACCTCGCCAAGCAGTAGTTAGCATTATGTTCGTCACTCTACCAAAAAAATCTAAAACAATAGAAATCTAATCTTTTCATAACCGTATGGACACTTCAAAAATGAGAGCATGAACATAGGAAACTTGTAAGTACCAAGTTCAAAAGTATTGTTTTGCCTCCATGTGACATTTTGCCCTCCAACAACGCAGTTTTATCTCGAACCTATATTCAATACATTGACCTTCTTTATTGGTGAGATAACTATGATGAATTGGGATACCGAGATACGTAAATGCTAAACTTCCAAACTCACATCTAAACAATCAACCTTATGGAAATTAATTACAAATACAGACAATTGTTCGAAAATACATAACACCAATTTCATTTCACCGTCTTGTCTCATGCTCGACAAAAATGATCGTGTCGTTAGCATATTGTAAAATGTAAACTCCCACCTAACCGATCGTTCTCCTTGGCTTTTCCAATGGGGACAACCAACATGTATGCAAAAATATAAAAAATATTGATGATAAAGGATCACCCTCTCAAAGACCTTTATGAGTCTGAAAGTAATGCACAATGTCATCATTTACCTTCGCTCTCATGATACTTCCCTCAAAAAAGATTCAACCTGGTTCCTCCGAGCCTGGACAAAACCTTCATTAGGTCATTTGACTTTATTATAGGCCGTCTCAAAATCCACTCTGAAGATAACTCCATCAAGTTACTTTCAATGAATTTCATTCAATGTCTCATGCAGAACCACCACACCCTCTAGGTTGTGTTAGCCAGGCATGAAGGAAGTTTGCGTAGGTTGGACCACATAATGAGCTATAAATGTGAGCCTATTTGTACCCACTTTGGTAAAGATATTAAAGCTAACATTGAACAGACAAATCAGTCTAAATTACTCAATCCCCACCGCCTCATCCTTCTTAGGAAGAAAAGTAATTGTCTAAAAAATATAGCTTGACAATTGAAGATCATCGTTAAGAAGATCCTAAAACATGGGAAGCAAGTTCCCCTTAATTGTCCCCCAACACCTATGAAAGTGCATGTGGTACTTGATTATATTTTGGTGTGATGACAATGTGGTTAGTGGAACTAATATCCATTGGTATAGTTTATCTCAGGATAGTGGTTCCATGAAGATCATGTTGGAGTTTTGTGCCCCCCAAATTCAAAAAGGTCAAGGTGTGGTTTACCATCGACTTGAAGGTTTTCATTTTCGTTTGATTTGAGTCATAGAAAAAATCCCACTATTAAGAGGGGCCATCATGGATGAGTGTCGTGTGGGAATACATCAAGACATATACACCAGCCCTCCGACTCCTACCACTCATAATCCTTTGTAGCGTGCTTTTCTGAGGTGTCCATCTAGCATCCGCAGAAACTCTCTGGACACCTCGTGCGCAGGGGTCTTTTAACCTTTGTGCACACGGAGTAGTCAGACAGTTTATGGACACCCCGTGCGTAGGGAGTCTTTTGATCCCCGTGAGCACCTGGTCCTAAAAACCCCGTGCACATGGGGTGGCGATTTAGTCTCTAGACACCTCGTGCGCACGTGGATGACTTAGCCCGTGCACACGGGGCCCAATGGGCAGAAACCCCCACCCAGCCAAGCACACTATAAAAGGAACCCTTCTTTCACCTACAACCCTTAACCCTAATGTCTTGTTGAGCTCCACCATTGCCCATTTTTCTCAATACCCGCAATCCCTCCACCTAAAATTGTTGAAACTTTGGGGATTTGGAGAGAAAGACCCGATCTACAACTTAATCAAACCAAATTAGTGTTCCCCACAATATTTGTCCACCACTGACTTATTACTCTTGGAGTTTGGTCTCCTTGGCGGTTAGAGGTTCCTCCAGAAGCTTCCTTGCTTGTGGTGTGCTCCGGAGAAGTTTATAAAGGTGTGGTGGTCGCCTTCAATACCAACCCCGAGTGATTCGAGGCTCATCCGTTGGGGCTGACTCAAAGGAGAATACGATGTGCCTTCTACGGCGTTCCGCAAGATTTGGGTCCGATGCCACTCTAATGGAGATTAGCTCTTCCCCAAGGAAGAGTGAACTTCGGGATAAAATCTGTGTCCTTGTCTCACTTGTGGTTAATCCTTTCCCGCACTTTGCTTTGCTTTGTATGCTTATGGGCTTGCTAACTAGATTGTTGCCTACCAAATTTAGCTCTAAGAATGTTTGTCATATAGGTTGTGTTCACCTAGTTGCATATATAGTGAACCCTATTTATCTGCATATCCCAAAAACTGATAAACAAGATTAAAATTTGTAGTCTCCTATTCACCCTCCCTCTAGTCGACCGTATCGATCCTTTCAACCTACGATAAAGTTATGTGGGGAACCCATCCAGTCCACATGCCTTATTATTCTTCATTTGGAGAATCATATCACACACCTCCTTCTCCAAGAAGGGAGCAGCCAAAACAAGCATTTTCTTTCGGACAGAGTTGTAGGATATAACCCCTCGTGTCTTCCTCTAAAGATACAAATTAGAAACAAGGATCCAAATAATTTCTTATAGAAATTTGTGATGTATGATACCAAGTTATCTTGACCAACAATGGTCCCTTCATCTTGTTCAAGCTGAATAATTTTCTTGTTCCTATGCTTGGCATTCGGAATCAAGTGGAAGAATTGGTTATTACTGTGAAGGAAATATGTCCTAGAGGTAATAACCAATGATATTATTTATTTCCATGTTTCTAATTAATGTTTATTTTCTATTCTATAATTGCAATGGTTCTCGAGTCTGCAATAACCACGAGATTCAGAGGAAAACCCGGTTCCATGGTGGAATGATAAACCGCAAGACAGATCCTAGTCACACCTCTAAGACTAGATCATGCGTTGTGGATGATCATGTTTTTCTGATCATGGGCATTGTTAAAATAACAAGGATTCTGGTAACAATGGGAACACATGTGTTGAACAAACTGAATCGATCGGTATACTATGAGATTACCTCATCATTTATTTATAAATATAATCATGCAAAAGTTAAAGTACGTCTAATTTCCTAGACCATGAGAGTGTCGAGTAGCTTCATGCCAAACGGTGTACTTTGGGGTTCATCAAAATTGAAATGTAACTTTCAAGTGCATCGAAAAAGTGTGACAAGGGACGTGATAGCTCGACACATGGACTTGCTCATCCGACGATAGAGTGATATTAGTAGGGCCCTATTAGTGTGAAGGTGTCCATTATCGTGTGGCAAGACACAACATGATTTGTTCACGGGGATGCTGAAACATGGGAACAAGATAAGAGAACAAAGCCGATAACGAGGATAACATGTATAGTGATAAAAAGTTGATTCACAGGGATATCGAAAATCTCACGTCGGATTTTGTAAAGTATCGCGAAGCAAAGACAATAGCACATGAGAAAAATAAGTTAACTCGATATTTATTCGTGTGGGTGTAGGGATCAATATGGATGTCCACGGGTCCGCTATTGATCATTGAACCAGAAGGAGTTCCTGGTTCATCTCTGCACTTTACCGAACCTGCGGGTCATACACTTCAGGGCTATCGATCTGTTGAGTACTCGAAGTGTAGGAGGTTATGTGAATTGCATCGGAATAGTTTTGTATTAAGGATAAAATGTTCGGAGAGATATCCGAAAGTGTCTCAAAAAACCAGGAGTGTTTCGGAGGAAAACCAAAAAAGTTTCGGTGAGATGGAAAAGTTTTAGAGACCCTAAAATGACCACCAGAGGATACGCGATGGTTTCAGAATTATCCGGAACCTCCCATGATATTCGTAGGGGGCGACGGGCTAGTCCCATGGCAAGGCCCAAGTGGGCGTAGCCACACGGGCTCTAGGGGCCCAATAGTGGGGCACCCCCCTTAGGCTTGCTGGCCAAGCTACCTGTGGCATTCTAGGGTTTTAGGGAGGGGGCGCATCCCTTGGGGCTATTGCCCTCCTCTCCAAGTCGGCCATCCCCTTAGCCTAGTATAAATAGAGGGGAGAGGGCAGCCCCAAAGAACACAATTTCTTGTGCACATGGCTGCACCTCTCCCTCCTCTCCCTCCCTCCCTCTCTCTNTCTCTCTCTCTCTCTCGTGTGTGTGTGTGCGCGCGCGCGTGCAATTGTACCTCAAGCAACAAGATTATTGCTCCTCCTAGTTCTCCGACGATGAAGCCCTATTGGACCGGTGGTTCATATGTGTGGGTACCGACAAGCAATGTACGATAGGTGCTCTATCTACAGATCAATTCGAGGGAGAAATTCTCATGGATAGGAGGTAGATCCTAGCTATGGGGATCTGCATCAACAAGCTTCATCAACTCTCCTCTCTCTTGCCTTACGGTGGTCAGCGATCTAATCTAGATCCAATCTCACTTGCATCTTCATAGAGATCCTGGGATGGTTCGTAGGTGCGGAATTTTTATGATTTTCTACTACGTCTCCGAACATGTTGACCCCTCCTTAACTTCATCACTTTCGCACGTTATGCCCAATGAATCTCTTCCTCTCTTAATAACTTAGCAAGCTTCTCTCTTCCTCGCGTTTAGCAACGTAATCTGCTGAAGTAAGAGGAGTCACCTCCGATTTGATATCATGCTCATCACTAATATGTATAATATTATCTCTTTTGACCTTATATAATATGCTAGTATTCTTATCCCAACTCCTCAAGAATTGTCTAAGATGTTTGGATTTTGAATTACCATCTTTCTATACTCGTATTACCTTTAGGTTTGCTTGCCCATTCTGCCACTACCATCTCTAGAAAACCTTCTTGCTCGAACCACGAAAGCTCAAATTAAAAGGTCAATTTGTTCCCTAGGTGAGCCACCTCACCCGAGTACACTAGTAGATTGGTGTGGTCTGGCAGTCCCCTTTGTGACGCTCACACTATTACAAGAGGAAACTTTTGCTCCCAATTACAGAAGGCAGAACGTGGTCTAGCTTCTCATGAGTTGGAATTGGAAAGTTGTCAGCCATGTATATTGAAAAGGGAATTTTTTTTTCATTTTCTTCATACCCTTGCACTTGGAGTCTAACCAATTCTTTCATAAGTAATTAATTGAAATAGCATGCTTCAATGGCCAAAATATATCTCGTGCCTTAGTGTTAAGCACGTAGATATACCTAGCATGCCTCTCATGCCTTAGTATGAAATGCATCACTAGTAGAAAACAGGGCTTTGGTCCAGCCCTGGAAAGCCCATTAATCCCGGTTCACT
>CBMN010775585.1:0-10837 GCA_000582825.1 Hordeum pubiflorum | reverse complement strand
GATACATTGGAGACGTATCAAACTATAACTCGGCTTTTTAGCATTGCGCCTCGGTCTGTTTGGCGCCCTCCAAGACTTCGGCCAGGTACCGCTCAACCCTTCGGTTCTTTCCTTCTGGCATCCCGACGGCGATGTCGAGTGGCTTGATCTTTGGAAAATGTGCCATTACTGATGCATACGCCTGCTGAGCACCCTCCAGGCATGCCGACCTCTTCTAGTTGAGGACCTGGGGGCTGGCCTCGCGTAACCTGCACATCAAGCCGAAGAAGCTACTGGGCATTGGCCTAGACGGTCAAAGGTTGATGCAGAGATCCTGCATCACAGGCCGCGCCACCCGAAACAGTTCCGACAGCTGCTTCGTTTGGTTGTTGAGCTGCGGCGTATGCTCGGGCGCTTGGAATTGGCGCCAAAACAGCTTGTGTGCAGGATTATCGGGACGGGCGGCATAGTGAGTGCAGGCGTCCGAAGCGCTGAGGGGAAAGTCCTTGAAGGCCTTTGAGGAATGCCAGTTTTGCGTAAGATTGGCAAAACGGCTATCGCCAAAAACATATTGGATCAAATAGGGCTAACCGCCGGCGATCTGGCTCACTTGGTTGAGCACCTCCGCCCGGGCCTGGGTCTTGGCCCCCTTGCACTCTTGGCAAGCTCAGCAGAGAGTTTCTTCTTCTCCTCCCGCATGGTGTCCCGCTCAGCATAGACCCCTTCTAGGTCCGCCTCCACCTCCTGGACCCGGGACGCGTGCTTGTCTGCGACCTCCTTCGCTATGGCCAGCTCCTTGCTGGCCTGCCCTGCCGCAACTCTATGCTGCTCGGCCTCTTGCCGAGCTATTTCCAACTTGGCCTGGAGCTTCTCCAATACCATGGAGGAGGCCGCAAGATCACATGCTCTAGTGCTTTAGAGCCTACGGCTACATCACGAGATCGGATGAAATATAAATGCCAATTCTCAAATTTACTTGGCGCTTCCTCCATTTTATTCTTCATAAGCTCCATGTCCTTTTCGGACATCTCAAGCTTGTGGTTTATTTCTTCCAACTCCTGGGAGGTGGAAGCTGAAACTTGCACAAAAAACAAGCAAGCAGACGTTAATACTCCTCGGATGACATCGATCCCCTGATTGAATAATTTCATCCGATCAGGGTCTTGGGGGCTACTGCTATTTGTTGTTTACTTAAAATTAAGGCCCCCGAGTAAGATCCTCGGATCTCACTCAGGGCTCGGGGGCTACCGTGGTTAGACACTTACGGTCATCAGACCAATTATCATTAATAATCATGCATTATGTCCAAGCTCCTAGCAATTTTATACGACTATTGCATTATAAAGGAGAAGCATAAACACGGCTTACCTCAAAGCTTTGAAAAAGGCCTTAGAAGACCTCCCTCATGCGGGCCTCTACGGACTGGTGGGTTTGCAACACCGCACCCATCATGGTACGGTGCCCGGAGCGGATGGAAGAGCCCTCCATGGCTTCTTCCACTTCCTATGTCCACCCCTTGGACGCCTGTTCTAGGACGGGCAGAGGTGAACTAATCACCTCGGCTCCCTCCCTTAGCGGAGAAGGGGCCGCCGGGGTTGACGGCCGAGGTGATTCGGCGCCCTTGGGCGCTAAGGATGTTGGTTCCACCAGCTTTTTTCCTTCTGTAGAAGAAGGAACCTTGGTCGAAGGGTCCTCGGCGGCCGAAGACTCCACCCCAACCATGGGTGCGCTACTACTGGCACCCGTGGTAAGCGTGGACGGGGCGGGCAAAGTCACCCCCAGCCCTTCGCGTACAGGCGGGAAAGGGCGATGCCCGTCGGACGAGCTGCACGGAGGAAGCCCGCTTGATCCTTTATCACTGGGGACCGACCTTTGGGTTCTGTAAAGGGCAGAAAAGGATGAATCACTAAAGGTGTAGACAAGGGGAGGTGATATGGACGATAAAGGTTAGATACCGACCTCTTCCGCGGCGGCTTGCTCCTGCCTGCCTCGGACTGCTCGCTCTCGGAGGAGGATTGGATGATCCTGGGCTTAGCCGGGGCCTTGCGGCCCTTGGCTTCGGACGCCTTCCCGAGGTGCTTTAGATCGCCCTGGATCTCCACCTCGGTGACGTCCTCGGACGTCGTCTCCTTCCTGGGAAGGAAGGAGTAGTCCTCACTTTCCTCCTCTTCCACCTTGCCTCCTCCTTCCGAGGAGACGGACTTGAGGTCCTCGGATTTGGAATCTAAGGGACCTTCTTCCTAAGGACCTTCTGTCCTCTTTAGCTTTCCCCACGACACTCTTTTCGCCTTGGCCGGGCCTGTTGGGGGCGCCGCGGCCAGAAGCACCTGGAGATCGGGGGAAATGTCTTCTTCAGGCAGAGGGGCATGGCAGTTTATGCTTGCTGCCTGCTCCACCCGCTTCTGCACATGGAGAAAAATGCCTCAGCTATAAAAGAATAACCTTCAGATTCGAAGGGCCAGTGGACGGGATAGTTACGTTCTTTGGAGCATGTGTCTCCGAATAGCCGCTGCCAAGTCCCTTCACGGGGAACTCATTCTTCTCTGGCTTGAACAAAGCCGACCACATGCCTTTCAGTTCAGTGCGGAAGAAGTGGTGGATCGTCCGGGGGTCTTCGAGCTTGTAGAGACACATTGGGCTGGCCCGAAGTTTGAGCGGCAGGATGCGGCGGTGCTGAATTACGCCGACGACATCCACCAACTTGGCTTTGCCAAGGTTACGGATCCTCGACTGAAGGATGGAGACCTCCTCGGGATCGCCCCACTCCAGGCTCTTCGGCTGCGAGGAGTTCAGCTTCCTCGGAGGCAGCCCTGTGAAGGGTCGGGGTGCAACCAGGTTCTCGGCACGGGGTTTAGTGATGTAGAACCACTCTTGTTGCCACATCTTTACCGTCTCCACGTAGGCCCCCTTCGGCCAGTCCGCTTTCTGGCCCTTGCTAATCATCGTCCCACCCCATTCGGCGAAGCCGCCACCACCGGCACCGCTCTTCGGCTTGCAGTAAAACGTGTTCAGCCATAACCCCAAGTGTGGCGGGATCCTCAAGAAAGCCTCGCATATCGTAATGAACGCGACAAGGTGAAGGATGGAATTGGCGGCGAGGATGTAGAAATCGACCCCGTAGAAGTAAAGAACCCCCCGCACGAAAGGATGCAGAGGGAAGCCCATGCCTCTGATGAGGTGGGAGACAAAGATGACCCGCTCCCATCTCGGGGAGTAGGGATGCGTTGGTTAGGCTCCGACACTTTACAGGCGGCATCTGTGGGGATGTATCCCGCAGCCCGGAGCTCTTCTATGATGGCGAGGTCGAACTTTGAAGGGACCCATTGTCCCTTCAGATCTGCATCCACCACTGTGTGTAGGAGCTTGGAACGGGAAGGTTTGTGGGCGCTGGAAGCATAGGAGGTGTCGAGGCAAGAGCGGTAAGGGGGCGTGGGGAAAAGAGGATTATTCTCCCCGGGCCTTTATAGGCTGGTGAAAATATGAAGAGCCCCCTTAACTGCGCCGGTAAAATAGCCACGTTTCCGCTGGATCAAGCCGTTGTGGACGCGTGGGGTGAAGCATGGGGTGAAGCACTCGATTGATGATATCCCCCAAAATGCGGGCCACGATCTCTATTTTTGATACGACATGTCAAGGGTTGCCTTGAACCACGGTTCGAGTAAGTTATGACCGATATGCATGACATCATTTATGTGACGATTCAGAAAATTTGTTAGTACCTTGTAACTGGGCACGCCTGGGATTTAGTCTTCAGCACTCAGTTAAGCACTTCATGTGAAGAAAGATGCTACGCAGAATACTGGAGAGATGTTGAACTCGTCTGTCGAGCCGAAGATGTTATTATCCGAAGCCATACGTCCGAGGAAGATTGTTTGATGAAAGTTATTATTCTTGGCATCGAAGACTAGTTCGGGGGCTACTGAGGGAGTCCTCGACTAGGAGGTCCCAGCCGAGCTGCTCTAGTCCATAGGTTGTGCGGGAGGCCCACCTTGGTGGAAGGACTTCGGAGGCCCCTTGAAGGGACGTGAGCCTATCAGATTCTACTAAATGACTTGACGTGCACTCCAGGAAGAGAATGATTCGTGTAATCTGTAGATGGTAACCGACATTATATAACCCTAGATACCCACGGTGCCTATATAAACCGTGGGGTTTAGCCCGTAGAGGATACCCATACACAACGCCGTACCCCCTAGGGTTTAGACCACAAGCTTACGATCTCGAGATAGATCAACTCTATACTCGTTTCATCATTAATACAACAAGAGCAGGACATAGGGTTTTACCTCTATCGAGAGGGCCCGAACCTGGGTAAAAGCCTCGTTTTCTTTGTCTCCTGTTACCCTCGATCCGATCTCACATTTGGGCCCCCCTACTCGAGGTCTACCGGTTTTCACACAACCACCAGGAGCGTGTAAATTTTAGTGGCGTTTGCACACTTGAGGAGCTCTAGGAAAAAAAGACAATATCAAGCCCAAACAATGTACTTTTTCAAACTTCCTTTCACAATCAAAATTTGTCCTTTTGTGCCACAACTTCCTCGAATGTTCAAACATCACGATTTTTTACAGGCACATCACACATTTAAGCTGGATGGTAAAATAAATAGAATAATTTTAAAATCATTTTGCTATTTCAAATGAATTCACTGTTTACGCCCCCACTGAATTGCCGCCCTCGGTATACTGCTACTCGACAGTGAATAGAGGCGTCTCCTACGAGTAGGCACGCCCTGAACACGTGTACATATGAACCCACTTTTCAAAATGTGCTTTAAACACGTTTTGTAATGTCGAATAATTCAAAACAAAATTTTGTGTATACATGTTTGCACGAATATGTCAGCGGCACAAGGTTTTGTGAAAAAAAGTCTTTTTATTTCGTCTTCATAAAAAAGACAAATTTTAGTGCTTCTAAATTGCAGCGTTCCATGACAGAATGTTTTCTCTTTTTTGTGCAGGCCACAAAAAAATTGTTTTTCCGTGAAACTTTCTGCACACACATAGAATATGAAAACGTCCACACGCACCTATTTTCAGATTTTTTAATCATTTTTAAATATGTTATCTAAAATGGATTCATATGTACCTGGTTCATTCTTAACCTTTTTCGTCTCCTACTCGATCTGCACTGCATGACCGCACAGTAGGTAAACGCCGTGCTGGTTGCTAAAAACTGGAGTTTCCAGTTCCATTGGCTCAGGAGCAGCCGCATCTCTTATTTGCATTTTTAACTCAAAAACATAAGTAAATATGCAATTGGATTGGTATGTTCTTTCAAATCCTATGCGATAAGAAAATCATATGACTTTGGATTAAAAAGTGTTTGATGCCATAGTAAATATTAAAAAAATGTGCTAACGGTCTTAAGTTGATGGGAAATAAAACTCTAAAAGAGTGCAAACCAATCCTTCATAACTTCTTAGGATTCCAATCCTGCTCGGACTTGTTTACCTTGGGCATGCCTACCTGCAAAAAGACACGGTATTTATATGGAAATTGGTCTGGATTGGTGTCCGGACACAGATAAGAAAGCCATCCATCCAACCCTATACCGCAAATTTTCGCCTTAAAAAATAGCAACTGTAATTTCGGACACGGATTTGGTAAACATGGTTCGACGCGCATCCTTATGAATAGTAAATTCGAAAAACTGCTAGAAAAAAGAAATTGATATAAATTTATTTTTGTAATATACATAGTTAACTTGTACACTCGCGTATGAAGTTTCACGAAGAAATAACATTTTTTGTAATCTCAACAAAAAAGACAAAACCGAAGCTATATTAAAAAAACATTGTTTGATGAATAGTATGATAACAATTGTATTTTCTTCACTAAGATTACCATAGGTGTCAATACATCAGGAAACTTCACATGTGAGTAGAATGGTCGACTACAAAATTTCAGAATTTTTTAAAAGTTTCTAGTATTTTTTATGAATTTACTATTCATGTGGGTATGCCTGAACCCATGTTTTTACCTTTATATTTTCGCTGTGATTTCTAATTTACTTAATAGCTAAGCTACTAGTTTCCACCAAATGCTACTCATAAATTTGGCGGAAACCTAGCTTCCGCCAAGTGAAGCAACTAAGCTCCGCCTAATCTAGCAAGACTGCCTAATCAAATATAATTAGCAGCTCCTGTCAAATGCACAAACATCTTCCACTACCTTCGGTCGGATATACCTGTCAAAAAAAAAAAAAACCTTCGGTCGGATATAACGCAATTAACACAAAATCTTCTGCCAAATAATAGCCATTCTGAGTGGACGCATAGTAAAGACGGCATGCCTTTTGATTGGTCAGACGAATGTCCAGATTCCCGCAAAATCTCTCATATTTGGTTTCAATTTGCAAAAAATGTGGTCCAGACCGCTCGACGAACGGATACAGGACCGTATTGGATGGTAAACTGCGTCTAAACAGCGCGGTCTGAACATTTGCCGGAGGTTCGAGGGTCTGCATTGAAGATGCCATTAGGACTCCACCGCGGACGGCAATTAGATTAGAATATGTTACTAAAAATGTAATTGATCTCGTCTGATTTGCATAAAAATCATCTGATTTACGTGAAAATTGTCTGATTTGTTCATTGTTCAAGTTCCACTCAAAATGTATACGGACAGATTAACATATAAAAACGAACACGAGAGGACATAAGTACCTAATTTGATCTGTCAGAATAGCACTTTACCTTTTGCGAGCTGTTATCCATAACTGCTTAAAAATTACTGATTGTTTCTTACCAAGTGATTATTGTTGAAGCATCCTTAATAGCTGTGCTGCCCACATGACAGCGTGGGACCCGTGTGCAACTGGAGCATGTGCATAAGTCGGGACTGGGTGTGTAAGTTGAGATAAGATAATATTGTCTTCTCCAAAGCAAAAATCCATATCTGAGTTCGGGCTCAGCTGCTCCCGCTGACGAAAAAAATTAAAAAAACTACTAAAAAAATTCAAAAAATTCCAATTTTTTTTTGTGGTAGGTAATTTGATGCGTGAGGAGCGCTCCAAAATTTAAGTTATTTGGACATCTGAGCAGCTCTTGACAAAAAAGACAAATCGGGTCAGAAAAGTTCATGAACAGTAAACCTTTTTTACAGACGATTTGTCTTTTTTGCCGAGAGCNNNNCAGATCTACAAATAAGTTGAATTTTGGAGCTCTCCTCATGCATCAAATTACCTACCACACACAAAAAAAATAGAATTTTTTGAATTATTTTAGTATTGTTTTTATTTTTTTCGGCGGCACGGGTACAGATGCACCCGAGAGCCGAAACGTCCTTCTCTCTCGAAAGATGCTTTTCTGCTTATATTCCTCCTGTACTTAAAAAGGATTGAAGAGACAAGACCCAGCTTGGACAGCTGATGCATGGGTGGCAAGACAGCCGTCTAAATGACAGCAGAGGAATATGTTCTATATTTTCAGAACATAACTTTTTGTTCCAACTCTCAACTCATCTTCGTAACTGTTAGAGCATCTACGGCCCGACCTTGTAAATCCGGCCCCTCAAACGCCCGCGGATGCGTCCGGACGCGTTCGCGGACAGTGACCGATCACGTCTCAAAAAATGACTACTGCATCCGGACATCTCATATTAGATTCCTCAAATCCATACAAAAGCATGCAACATATTAAACCTACGTACTACGTACGAGCTATCTACCCTTCGTCGGATATTTCGGCGATCTCCGTGCACTCCGGCGGATAGATGTGCGACAGCCCGCGCTCCGCCCCATAGGGCGCCGGCGCTGCGGCCTCCTCCGGCGCCTCCGGCTGCTCCGCTGCGGCTTTCTCCACCGCTATCTCCGTCTCGAGCTCGTTGAAGAGGGCGTCGGCCTCCGCCTGCCTCTGCCGGATGAGCCGGCAGTTGGCCTCCACCTCGGCCTCATCCCGGATCGAATCCAGGATGGCTTGCTGCTCCGCCATCTCATCGGATTGGGTGACGACGAACTCGTCCTCCGCCTCCGCCATGTTGAACCCCGGAGCGTCCTCCTCCTCCTCCTCCTCCGCCTCTGTCATGTTGAACCCCGGAGCGCCGTCCTCCTCCTCCGGCTCGTTCTCCTCCATGGCCTCCGGAACCTCCTCCTCCGGCTGCTCCTCCTCCTCCTCCTCCGTTTCCGGCGAGTCCGATGGGAGACCCGCAGCGATGCGGGCAGCGCGGCAAGCCTGGATCTCCGCCTCGATCTGGTCCCGGTGCTCTGGCATGAGCTGAGCGTAGGTGGTGATCCTCTGGCGGACCATAGCGAGGCCGGAGAGCGGAGGAGAGGAGGCGGATGGGCTCGGTGGTGGCGGAGGGAGGGAGGAGGTGGATGTGCTAGAGCTGGGGGACTCAGGCTGGCTAAAATAGCCGGCTATGGCCTTGGGCGGCGAGCCGGCGCGACGCCACACGGCGTTCACAACGCAGCAACGGTCGAGGTGCTCGTCGGACCTTTGGGTTTCTGGGCGAATCCGCGTGGGGCCACGCCATCAGGCCGATGTGGCGGGTGTCGTGGTGTTGTCACGACAGATGTCCTAGTGAAAGGACTAAGTCTAGGAGCCATCGCAACAAGGTGGTCGCTTGGACGGGGTTGATCAGGAACGAGAGACAAGGGTTTACCCAGGTTTGGCCCCTCCAATGGAGGTAAAAGTCTACGTCCTGCTTTGTGTGTTATTGATGATGATCTCGATTACAAGGGTGTGGAATCGCTAACCCAGTTCTCGAGGGTTTCTTCCTTAGTCTTTCCTCCTCAGGGGTTCACCTTTATATATAAGTCGAGGCCCTGAGGTGACAATAGAGTCCGAGTTGTAACACAACCCGTAACCTAATCGACTTCCTACTTGTCTTGACTTCCAAGTAGAGGAGATTCCTCGTGACTCGTAGCATGAGCTGGCCTCCTCCTTCGAGTCGCCTTCTGGGCCTTGAGGCTCCTGGTTGGCTATGACCCATATAATTAGTCCACTTTATGAGCCGCCCTAGACCGCTAGGTCTTATATGGGACGGGTCATACTCTGGGGGTATATCCCAACATTAGCCCCCAGTTTAACTTGGATTTATCCATGTTAAACTCCATCCTGAAACAAACAAACTAAAAACATGATGGTTAGAGCTCGAATCTTGCTTATGTGCCGACATTTCTCTTCCCTCCAGTCATTGTCTCTGAAAGTTCATCCGGGTTGATGCTATGTCGGGTCGTCTGCCTGCGGCGACTCGGGGCTTGTAAACTATTGCTGATAACTTGTAATATGCAGGATATGTTGGATGAAGCCGAGTCGTCTGTGGCCGGCTTGCAGAAGAAGCTTACACAAGAGAAAGAGCTGAAAAAAGTAGCTGAGAAGATGATGGTTCATCTCCAGAAATCACTACGCCTGTCAACTGAAATGTTGCACAAAAACAAGGCGGATTCTGAGCAAGAGAAAGCCACTCTGCAGAAACATACAGAGGATGCTGAGAAAAGACTTGGCCCGATGACTGAGGAGTTGAAGACTCTGAAGCAACATATCACCAATATGACACTGACCATCTTTGGTATGGTTTTAAAACCACCATGCTCATAATCCAGGTTAAATTATCCATCGTCTTATTAATGTGTCGCTCCTTTTTGCAGGAAAAAGAAGTGACAATGTTATCCAACCGCCAATAGTAAAATTGAAGGCAATATTCACATACCTGGAGCAAATGTTCACAAGATGTGTTTATGCAATAATGGCAGTGAAAAATCTCAAAAAGCCTCCTCTACGGCTCAAGGACATGCTCAATGATCTAACAACAGTTCCTCAATGGGTTGAAGAGGTCAAGTGGTCAGCGACTCGAGATGGTGCCAATATGGCACTAGCTCTTGCAATTATTTGCCTGAGATGGAGCCAGCAACGATGGAAGGCGGCTTTCCAGAATTTAAAGTCGACGACTCAGAATTTTCTGGAGATGATTATGCCAGTGTGTGAGGGATACCCGCGCGCTGGCGACTCAACTTGCTGATGAGCTGGACTTGTCAAAATATCAGCTCGGCTATACCAAGGAGAAAAAACGTATCAACCCGCCTGAAGACAAAACCTTCGAGCTTGTTCCTCCATGCCGTAAGCAAACCTTTGCTCCTGATGTTCACCCGTCTCTTATCATCCATGGTGACTCAACCTTCAAAGCTTTGACAACTATCCAATGGAAGCAAAAGGACCCCAGACCGAACAGGATGAACCGGCTCAGGCTGATCCAGAATCCTCTGGTGCAGAAGGTCAGCAGAAGGACAAACTGGGAGGACCCGAGATACCGTGGACTGGAGTAGCTCTAAGTCTTGTGAAAACCTTTGATGATTTTGTGGCCCAAGATGGGCTTGTAATAGGAGTAGTCGGAAAACTTGAGTTATTTGCCGTGCCATCGTGCACATGATACTTTTGAATTGCCATCCTTTTTTGGCCATGAGCCGGTCTTATTGAATAGCTGAATTTCTTTTGCATACTTCTCTTTATTGTTGAAGGTAATGAGACGACTGTTTTCATCAGGCCTTAAGCCGGTAAATAGATATCGTGCGGATATCAGTAGTGGTTTTGATAATTTTACCAAGTATAACTGACATCATGAATCCAGTATGCCATCATTATAAGAGGCGAAAATAACCCGATGTCTATTACTGACCCGACAAATAAAGCGATTTCTGCAAAATTAAAACCTGAAGAGGATATATGTACTTTGCAAAAAAATAGAAATATTATAAGCCGGCTATTAAGACTCGGCATTTAGACTGGCTTTCGAGGCTCAAGTCTTTGCTTCAATGAAGCTGGTGTGATAGCCCTTGGTTTATCCTTGAGTTTTGTAAGCCGTCTCTCACGTGACTTAAGCCGGCGTTTTAACCTTGACAAGTGACGTGGCTTGAGACT
>CBMN010775152.1:92-11421 GCA_000582825.1 Hordeum pubiflorum | reverse complement strand
GCGGCGGCGAGACGACGTAGCCGATGTAGTCTCTTTTTTTTAGCTTTTGTATTATATTTTAATGAAAATCCAAAACTTTTTTAATGTTCTGAGCCGATTCTACGCCCATAATGGGCTGAAAGCGGCGGTTGGGAGGCGACCCCGGAGCCGCGACTGGGAAGCCGAGCCCCAGGCCGATTTTAACGCCGGCTGGCCTCAAGGCGGCGCTATTTTCGGGCCCCTGGGGGCCAACGGCTGGAGATGCTCTGAGGAGGGGGATGGCGGCGACCGAAACCTGAGAACGCCTCAGTGGGGTCGGGGGGAGTCAATCATTTCTACATGGTCTCGAAAAACAAAACAGAAGTTGCAGATCAATTAAAATGATAGGCGATCATCACGAAAAACAAAACAGAAGTTGCAGATCAGTTAAAATGATAGGCGATCATCACATAATAATACTGTAATACTAGATGATTTCTTATACATTTAACACACTCCCAATAAGACAAAGAGAGTACATGATTCTAGCTTTACAGTATCAGTAGCTCTAGGTACAGGTACAGTTAAAACTGAAGGTAGTACTGCTCCATCATATGCAGATCACAACCCTGCAATCACAGAAAACCATCAAAGGCACAGAGACTCCAGATGAACTGAACAGCTCTGTAGTCTGTAGCATAGCCACCATGGCATTCCATCTCTGAAGAAATAAGGAACCACTTGCAGTTGCAGCAGCGATGGAACTTGGAACTGCGAAGTCTCTCTTAACAACGCTACGATTTCCGATCTCTAGTATTAGTTCTATACTATCACCATGCGCACGCAGCGTCTGTGTCTAGTAGCCGTATCGTATATCTACACGTGTGTGCGGTGGCGCGTCTGCATCTGTGCGCTGTGCTCAGGCGTCGTCGGACCAGTCCTGCATCTGGTCGTCGGAGAAGAGCACGTCGACGACGTTGTCGATGAGCCCGTCCACGAAGGAGTTGCAGCCGAGGGTGAGCATCTGCCCGATCCGGCCGCGCGCGCTGGAGACCCACGCGAACGTGGCCGCGGACGCCACCACGGCCAGGCACAGCCCCGTCGCCTCCTCGATCTGCACCGTGTCCAGCTTCTTGAACAGCGAGTCCCCCGTCGTCGCCTCCACCGCCACCGCCGCCGCGAACGCCACCTGCACGAGCACAAACAACCGACGAGTCGTTTAGTCACCGGTGGTGTCCGAACAGAGCACAGTTATTACAGAGGAGAGAGAGGTATACCATGGCGAGGCGGCCGGAGATGGTCTCGAAGTCCTGGCTCTTGCGGGAGTTCTCGATGTAGTCGGCGAGCGACGCGAAGAAGGGCGGGGCGCCGCCGACGCCGCCCTCCTCCACGCCCTCGCCCGGCAGCCGCTTCCTCGTCACCGCGCCGCTGCCGTCGGCGCCGTACGACCGGAGCGTGGAGAGGCGGGGCTGGAGCACGATCTTGTCCCGCCTCGTCTGCTGCTTCTGCTGCTGCTGCTGCTGCGACGGAGGAGCCGCCCTCTGCGGCGCCGCCTCGCACACGATCGCTCTCGCCACGGCCGCCATGGTGGACTCGAACTCGACGGACGGATATCACCGGCCGGAGACTTTGCTTTTGACGAGCTGCCGCTGGGTTCTTGGAGCAAACGAACGGCCGGTGAATGAATGCTGAAGGATGATGCGCTGCTCCTCCCTCCTCGTCGTCCTTTTGAAAAGCTCGGCAGCGACAGCGAGGGGTGGGACGACGTGGCCGTTCACCGTCCCGGTGAATCTGTGATAAAGGACACGGTAAAGGATGGATGAGACGGGTGAGATTCACGAGGGGGGCGTCGGGTGGCGCGCATGTGGACGTGGTGGAGCCCCGGCCGAGGTCCCGGACTCTTCTCCCGTCGACTTCGCGCGCGGCCGTGAATTGTGTCGCGTTCCGGCGAGTTCCGGGCATCCACGTAACCGCGTGCTTACCCGACACGCAAGCTCCGGCGGCCGTGGGCCAACGGATGGAAACGGACGTGGCAGGGTTCCCGGACACAGGTGTCGCTCTCCCGCGACAGGATCACGGGTTCTATCTGGTCCCTACGATCCTCTCGTACGGTACCCACTTAATTGTATTTTTTTAAATCGCACTTTACTGGTTGCTCTACCTTTTCCTTTGAGTCTTTTTTTTTTCTGAAACTTCCCACATATTTCTCTTTAATCATGATATTACAAAGAACACTAGAAATAATAAAAATTACATCAAGATCCGTACATCATCTAGCGGCGACTAAAAGCACTAAATTGAGCCAAAGGTGTCCCACCGTCATTGCCCTCCCTCGCCGGAGCAGGGCAAAACTTGTTGTAGTAAACCGTTGGGAAGTCGTCTTGTTAAGTCTGCATAGGACCAAAACATCAGAACAACAGCCGCTGCCGATGAAGATACACATAGATCAGAATAATCCAACCTGAAGACACATGAATGTAGACGAACGATGATCGAACCCGAATAAATCCATCAAAGACAACCACCGACCGAATCCGCGAAATCCGCCAGAGACATACATCCACACGTCCTCCCACAATGCTAGATGCATCACCGGGACGGGAGCTAGGCTAGGAGAATCTTATTCCATCTCCGGGGAGCCATCACCGTTTCGCCTTCCCGAGCTGGACACAAACCCTAACAAAACTTAGAAAACATTAAAAAACAGAGCCCTCCCGCCGGCAAGTGCCGGGTTCCACCATGCCTCCATGGCCCTAGGGCTAACGAAGACGAGACGGACCGACGGCGGCACCGGCGGGAGGCATAGGAACCCAATCTTTTTTTTAGAGTCGGCGCCTTACCTTTGAGTCTTTGACCTTTCTTCACAAAACGGCTCCTGGAGGCGTGGACTGTGGGCGGCTTGGGCCGCGGGCAGCCGCCCTGCCGTGATAGGTGGTGGCGGCACTGTGGAGGTGGGGGTGCTGGGCCTTGATCTGGTCCTGCTGGATCGAGGGTGACCACCGTGATCTTCTCCTTCCCCTGTTCGCTGGGTGGCTCGATCCGGCGGCTAGAGGTGAGATCCGTCAGCGGGTGGTAGTGCTTGATGCTCTGGGCATCTTCGGTGGCTCGGAGGTGGTGGGGGCGAACTAGAGAGGGAGGCAGGGGGGCTCCTCGTCGTCCCGCTACCGAAATTTGGAGAGTCCAGATTGGTCCTGGTGGAGACCCTGGTCTCCGGGGTGGCCGCAGGTGTCGGCCTCCATCCTCTTCCCCCACCCTGCTTGGCCCCGCTGGGCCTGTCCTCACCAAGGTGCTGGCTTTGGTGCTCTAGGTGATGCCTTCTCCCCTTCACCAATTGTTGGAGTCCGGGCACATTGGCGATGGCGGAAGGAAGGTCTGGGATGCGTGGGCAGCGGCCCTGGTGGTGAGAGTCGCGCTGCTTGCGGGTGGAGCTCACGGCTTTGGTGCGGACCGGCGGCCATGGCCGTGTGGGCGGCGTGGTGGTCGGTGTTCGGCAATTGTCCGTGGTCTTGGAGGTGGGGAGTGCGAGTCGGGGCGTAATTCTTGTCTGGCTTAGTTCAGACCGACGACGGCGGCGTCCGAGGACGTCGTCCCCTTCATGAGGCATCGTCGTGGCTACTCTCCTTCTTTGGATGCTCCAGGTGAAAACCATGATCCTTTGGATCATGTGGCGGCGGCGCGTCAGTGCCGTTACCTTCCCAAAGGCGTTGTTTCGGAGTCCACGGCTCGTCGGGCGCAACTTCGTATGTAGCCAGAGGTGCCGGAAGACCTTCGCTTCGTGCTCGCTCGGAAGGTCAACTCTGCGATGTGTCAGGATCGCTGCATCAAAGCGAAGGCGACAAAGGAGGAGAAGCTCAAGAAGCGGTTGGCTGTCGGTGGGCCTGCTGGCGACGATTGACGTGGAGGTTGTGGCGGTCGGTGCGGCCGTGGCGGACGCCGCAAGACAGGCGGGCGCACGACACAAACGGCGCCGTGGCCGGAGTCTTACCAGCCTCCGTACTACTACGCCACCAAGAAGCTCGACACCCCAGCCGGTATGGTGCCTTACATCATCGACGTCAAACGTCGCCTCTCTTCTCTGATTATTCTTCGCCGCACCTGCAGAGGGCGCGTCCAGCGCCCGAGGAGCAGATGGGTGCCCACACGTTGCTCGCTGTAATGCCTAGAGGTGGGTAGCCGTCGTATGACGCGAACAGGGAGATGCTCAACATCATCCATGACGGAGCCGAGGGAGGGGGAGGGGATATGAGGACGGTCAGGTGGAAGACTCGGATCCCACCCAGTCCGGCAACTACTAGCAGTCCTACACCCAGACGGCCACACAGCAGACAAACACCCAGACCGGCGATGGCACAGAGAAACAACAACATTGGGCCATAGGACAGCAGCAGCCCAAGGGGGAGGAAGAGGAGGAGGGCGCGACGAAGACGATGATCCGGATAATACAACTGGTGACCCAAAGAAGAAGGAAAGAGGAGAAATCTTCAACATGCGGGAGGATGAGCTGTTGTGCGAGGAATGGTTGGCCACTAGCCTCGATCCGTTCCATGGCACGGAGGAAAAGGGCACAACATTTTGGAGGAACATTCATATATGGTTCCATGAACATAAGCATTTCATGCCCTACACCGACGCGGTCATCCGCAACCGTGAACGGAAGTCCCTCAACCATCGATGGTACACCATCCAAGAGGTCGTGTCCAAGTACGGTCACTTGAAGCAGCTCAGCACACGGTGGCCTAGCGGTGCATAAATCACTGAGCAAGTAAATTGATCACTAGCCGGATATGATTTAGTTTTGTTGATCACTAGCGGGACATGTATTGCTTTGTTGCCCACTAGACGGATATGCATTGTCGACATTGTTTCACTTTGTAGCCTTCTCGTGCTTGTTTGGTGTATAAGAAGTTGGAGAAGAAGTCCGTCATCGTCATGCATTGTTGGTTGAAGTTAAATGGGCAACCGAAGTGGAACCTTTTCATTGCCAAGACCGCCATCCAAGCCAGCGAGGAAGAAACCGGTGACCCTACCGACCCAACCCAACAACCGTCAAAGAAGGTTCGAAGAAACCCGTGGGGGAAGAAGTGGGAGGAGGAGAGGGCGAAGCGATATGGTGCGGCGGCCATGATGACGAAGAAGTTCGAGGACATCTTGACGAAGAAGGAGGAGGCATGAGTGAGGCGCTCGGAGATCAAGGAGGAGAAGAAGGCGGAGAGGTTCAAGCAGTTGATGGACGCGACGGACAAGAAGCTCGCGCTCGTGGAGAGGAGGACTATGATCGAAGAGAGGAAGGCCGCACTCAAGGAAAAGAGGATGAAGATCGCCGCCAATGAGGAGGACGCCAAGATGTTGACTTTGAATGTTGACTCTTTGGATGCCGACGCAAGAGTCATCGTGTAATCTATCGGTACCAGATGTTGCAGCGACAGAAAGATGAGTTGGCGACGGCGACGGACCATGAGGATGAGGAGGTGGACGAGGAGGCTGCCTACGCGGCTGCGACGACACCTCCTTGATCGAGGAGCACCTAGCTGGGATTCCGGTCCGACGGAGCAGAAACGCACGGGCTGTGGGACTAATGTTCTTTTGGAATCGGGCATGTAAAAACTAAGCATGTTTGCCTCATTTTGTTGTGATCGGACATATCATCCGGCGCGCAGCGCACTATGTGGATCGAATCGAGCGCATATTTGAATTTAAATTTACTAACGGACATTTACAAATTAGGGTCGGATGTCACCCTCCCGCATCGTTGTCCGCCCCCCTGTCCATGGACGGATGCGCAAGAAAATTTATGGGTTGCCGTTGAAGATGCCCTAAAACGGGGCGAGAGTCTTTTTCGTCTAAAAATGGCTGCTGTAAATGCGAAACGGCTCTCGGATAAATGTCGATTTTTTCTAGAAAAGAGAGGCATTTGTTCTATTCGTATCCTCTACAAACTTCTTCAAAAACAAGTATATTACTCTTTTGTGCCCAAGAAAAAAGGCTTAATGCTTCCTTTATGGAGCACGGATTTTTTTTTTCTAGATCACAACATATGCATTTCTTCTAGAAACTTTGCTTGTATTCAACTGTTTATTAAATTATTTTACTGTTCATCATGTGTTCCTGGGAATCAAAGTGGTGCCACTGCTCTCGGAAATGCAAATTTGGATGATCAAATAATTCCGATTTATCGAATCGCGCCATTGATCAGACATCGGGTGCTTATATTTTCTGTTTAGATTTTTGGTATGTTCAACTCTAGTCAATAGTCTGTAATGCCTTTATGAAATTTTCGGTTTTTGAGTGAGTGGTAATCGGTAAAAAATGTGAGGCCGCAAGCGCTGTCGTTTCTTGGTGATGGATAGGGCCGTGGCTCTTCTCCAGGAGTTGCTGATCGGACATCCCCATGCCCTGGTTGCCCTCTGATGTTGCGTTTCATGGGCATGGGCAAGGGGTAGGCTTTGTCAGCAACCTGTGAAAATTGCAGCACACATTCCTGAATCATATGTTTGCGAGGTGATGTTTCATTTTCGAGAAAATGTTTGCGAGGTCGACGGCTCCTGGCTCCCATACGGGCAATCTACAACTGTTGGCTAGGAAGGAGTACGTACTACTACTGCTGGGCTGTCACCATCTCAAGCCGAACAAAAGAGGGCGAGCCGGGGCCATGGCTCCCCTCATGCTATGAAAAATTCTCAAACTATTCCTAAGTATTATGTGGATTTGAGGAATTTAACCACTAAATCTAATGTATGGCCTCCCTCAATGCTTTAGATGTTTCATTGGCCCCCTCAAGTAACATTCCTAGCTCCGTCTGCTGTATATCTTACGTATGATCAGATCGCAGCCTCTCGGCAGATCAATTTGATCCCACCGTCTACTCACATCGCTTCACCACTCCCCGTAATTACATGCTCACGCTCCTAAATATAAGACTTTTTTAATGATTTTAAATAGACTACATACGAAACAAAATGAATGATTATACATTCTAAAACATGTAGTCCATATTAAAATATCTAAAAAGGCTTATATATAGAAGGGGGCGGCGATCTCTCGAAAAGCACACATAGCAGAACAAGGTCATCAAGTTACTCTGCTTTGTTAGCCTCACAGTGTGCAAGCAACAACAGGACAGAGCGAACGAGCTTGATCAGAAATTAATAATGTTACGTGCCTAGTGCTATTCGTGCTTGGTCAGGGGTGTGCCTAGTATATCTCATGTATTAATAATGTTTGGATTGTGTTACTTAAGTTTAACATGACTATAAAATTCATGCATATTCTCTCTTGTTCATCAATAGAGAAAGCAAAAAATCACATGTTTATTATTCAATAGCAACATTAACTGATTAACCTCAATAAAAACACCAAGCATTACAAAGATTTAGTTTGATGTAGCATTCAAACAGAAACACTAACTAAGATCTAATGATGTCCTCCAAATCATGCATCGATATCATCATCATTCCCATGAGAAGACTCCGGTGGTGCATTGACCCACTCGTCACGTTCCATGCCATATTGGCCCACATCATTACCATTATACCCCAAGTAAGAATCCACCCCTCGGATTTCATTGTAGTGAGCCAGGTCCAACGGAGCATAAGGCGAGTCATCATAGCAAAGTGATTCGCGGACGGCGATATCATTGGCACCGAATGGGGATGCCTTCAAAATGTTCTCAATGATTGAGTTAGGGATGTTCTGCGATGGCTCCGTTCTCCTGTAAGGGCTTGCATAATCTTGAAGTTGTGGCTGAGGTGGTGGAGGTAAACTATGTACATGTCCAAGATCCGGTTGTAGGAGGGATGCCAACTGGGGAGTCGAAGGTGGCGGTGTGGATTGGAACATTGGTGGTACCTGCATAAGAAAAAGGTGATTCCATTTTCTGGTAAGGACTTGCATGGTTCTAAAGGTGTGGCCAAAGTGGTGGAGGAAATCTTATACCTGATGAGGAATTGGTTGCATAAGGGGCTTCATCTGGGGTGCCAAAGTTGATGGTGGGGACTGGAACAACTATGGTACCGTCATATGAAATGATGGTTCCATAGTGTCTTGTGGTTTTGGTGGTAGTGGAACTGGAGGCAATACTAGACGTGGAAAACGGTGAGATGATGATGGTAGCAGTGACGCCCGATGAGTCTTCGAGTGATCTTGTGATGGACCTCTTGGCAGCAACTGGTTTTGTTGCACATTTGGACCACCAGTTCTTGGTTCATGGCCATGATGTAGTGGGGGCATACGGTGTCTAATATGCTCCTTGACTCGCAAGAGGTCATTGAAGAGCCTGTTGAGATCATTAAGACTAAGATCTTTCTCCTTAGAGAAGATATTATTTGCCGCCATCCCTGGGTTTTCAGCTTGTATCTTCTTGATATGTTGGAGGGAGAGGTTTGCTCTCTTCTCTAGCATTGCATTCTCCATGTCTAACTTAGCCACCTTGCTCTGCAGCGATGCAATCCTAGCTTTTCCCGCCTTGTCGGCGAGTGGCTCGATAAGTGGATCTCTTGACATGAAAGCATCAATAATAGGTTTCACCGATGGCGTCCCAAAGGCATGCATCTTTCCTGATTCATTCTCTAGGACAACAGCAACCTTCACGCCCGTGAGGGTGGAGAGGTTACTGGCGCTTTTAAATAAACCAGCATGCCATTTGGAGAAGGTGACGTTGCGTTGTTTGTCGTCCTCGATGTAACAGACACCCAAACGGATCTCCCTCCTCGGCATACTTGGCAAGCTACAAGGATCTAACAAAAGATATATGTATATTTATTGCTATCGTTGACTAACGTTAGGTTACTGGGAGATAGGAGAGGATGAACTCCCCTTATATAGAAGGAAAGGCTTGTAAGCATAAACCTCATCTCGAGAAAACATGAAGCTTGTTTATGTTCTATGCAAGCCACTGATTACATCCCTATCCATATTAATTAGGATCCAAAGTTACATCTCTTTCTATTTGAGTAGAGTCAAAATTGTCAAGTCATTAATGAGCACTAAATTTGCATTAACAACTGCCAAACTTATGGACGCCATTAATTGTTGGTCAAATATATCTTATGTGAGTAAATTAATTGACATCCTTATCAAGACTCAGTATTTATTGTTATGTGAGTTCATCCACATCCAAGAAACTTTTTCTAAATGCATGTCATGGTGTTTATCCAATTCTTTAGGTTATTATTTGCAACTACATCCACACTACGAGTTAGCAATTTGGTGTAGGCAATCGTAGCCATTCAATCTAATACGGCGGTTTGAGAATTGAGTTAATATCTTAAAATTATTTCTTAATAGGCAGGAATATATTTAGTCTCACAAACATATCAAACAATTACTGGTTGGACTTGTCATTTTAGTATGCATAACTGCAAAACAATACATATAATCCTATGGGTGGTGGTCTTTTTCGTCTCTATCTATATGACATATTAATTTAGAAATTATGAATTCAAAATTTTACATGTTGTGTCAATTGCATGATATTTGGTAAAACAAAAAATCTTATTTGTGTTCCGACAACCTTACGAATATATGTTGTTTTCTTCTAAACAAGATTGTGGCCTCTAAACACCATGTTGTCTAAGAGAGGGTGTGCATTCTAGAAATCAAAAGACGCAGTGCAACTAGGACAAAATCCACATAGTATGCATGTTAGAATAGTAACTACTAGCAGGCAGAAGGCACGGCGGCAAGCCATACCCGTCGTGAAGCAGGTGTGCGTGGCGGCGTTGTCTTTTTTATGGAAGAAAAGGTGACGATGGGTAAGCGATCTGTTAGTTGGTAATCTGCAAGCCAATTTAACATAGGTAAAAAGTACCAAAATAGTTCATCCATGGTTACAAATACTTAGCTATATATCTTAAATGTTCCAGTCAACGCTGTTCCTAACAAAATAGTCACAGTTTGAAATCATCTGGTACAACCAAATGTTGTACAAAATGAAGCTTCCTTCGAATCGAAGGAAAATTGCTCTAGTACATATTTTACGAATAGTACCCCATCCTGCAAAACATGGATTGTATTAGTGAATGAATTCAAAGCAAGATAGAGAAGAAGGAAAAAGAACATACAAGTGAAATAGAAAATAGAAAGGATTAACCTTTATGCAAAGCCAGATCACAACATGGTTGCGAGCTTGTCCACCTTCGACTGCTAGTCAGAAATAGGCGTCGCCGCCTTGGACCGCAGAAAGAGAACCACCAACAGCACGGGCAACAAAGCCGGCCCAGCCCACATCGTCCTTGAGCTCGACATCTTGATATCGTGTAGTGCGGAGGTCAACCTAGCAGACGACATGTGATCTCGTCACCTTCCTCGCTATCGTGGGGCAGCAAGTTAGGTGGAATGTCGATGACCTCAATGGTGTGGGCTGATGGACGGGGGTCCCCTGCGAAGGCATATGCATAGCGGTGTTGTAGTTTGCTTGGTGGCGCATGTCCCGCCTCAATGGCCGCTGCAACATTGGAGATCAAGATAGTTATGGTTGGGCAAGGAGATGCTTTGGAGGACCGCATCGAAGATGAAGGTGGCCTACCCCGTCGAAGTTAAGGACGGAAGGTAGAGGAGAGGCGGAACGATTGGGATGAAGTGGAGAGGAGGGGGTGCGGCAGGGCTGAAATTTTCTTGGATGAAAAATCGGAACATGATAGGGGAGATGAAGGTGCTGTACGAAGAGAAAGAAAAAGAAAGGAGGCAAGATAAATAGTGAGCGTGGGACCCCAGGCGGGATATTTCTGGAAGTGAAATCGACCACTGTAGTTGTAAAACATCTCCACGTATTTCTCAACGGAGAAAGTAAAAAAAATGAAAATTCAAAGCTTATGTGCTTACACGTGTCAATTAGAGATGAAACAATGACTACAACGTGAAATTCACATGGTGCGGGCTAGCTTAGCCACTTTAATTCTTGTAGACCCTAGCTTAAAGGGCACTGTCCTCCCATGGGTTCGATAACTCAGGGTCATTTTTGGGGAAAAAAGCGAGAATTCTTTCTGCTTCATTTCTAGATCACCATAGGAAGTAATCACTATCCTACAGAGCGATCTTTGGAGGAACACACCTATATGAGCCCGACTGTTGGTCACCGTCTATGAGAATGGGTGGTTTCTAGTAAGCTCATGAATAGGCCAGGAGTGTGACTAACATGCTTCATCCGGGGGACCAGCCTTCGGCAGTCTAGTACTGGAAGACATGTGGTGAAACTTCTTTATGCCAAACCGACAATTCAAGACACAGTCCATGTTCGCTTGTGAAGGAGTGTAGCTACTTGTACTAGATGGATTAACCGTAATTGTTTTCCATTAAAATGCTGGTATATCAACAATGGAACAGAAGACAACACAATGGAACCTCGAGATATGGTGGGTGATATGTCTCCAACGTA
>CBMN010775104.1:2149-12179 GCA_000582825.1 Hordeum pubiflorum | reverse complement strand
CGATCCCATAGGTGTCGTTTCCCGACATGTTGCTTCATATCTTCTCATGTTTGGGACTTACTTAGCACTTCCTTTTAGAGGCATAGTGTCGCCGGCTCATGCGATTGTTCATTGGTCAATACAATCATTTTATGACTCTTACATGATCGTATTGGACTGGGGATTGTTTACTTTGTACAATAACAACTGTACATAGCATATGTTAAATCATCGACCACTCAGTTTGATGTTGATGAATCTGTGTCACAGCTTCTGTTGAATTCTTGTGGTCAGAGATACAGGCAAAATTTGGATTTGGCAGGGCCCTCACGGAGACACTGGAGGAGATGGTGCTCAGCGGCGGCTCATCCTGAGTACGCCTTCAGCATCCTCCTACAGTTTGACACGGTAGAGCTGACATTTGCGTGTAAGAATCAATCAATAGGCCTCTTAATAATTATGTGCTGCTATGTGTTTTCAAAATGGGCTTCTTGTTTCTTTTAGTTCATGACTGACATACCTACAGCACCAGCTCAAGAGCAATGCCTTCTTCAAGGTGCCAACCAAAATGCCACATGTCCACACATTTATCACTGTACTGTACATGTACCAAGGGAATAATGCTAAAATACCTCGCTGTTGCTACCTGTTAGTGTAACTGTACTAATGCAGATCAGCTACCAATCTTTCTGGTCTTCTGTTTGATTGCATGACGACTTGTATGCTTAATTATTAAGTAAATTATTTTGTGGCGCATGTTATTTTCCAAGTCACCATAGGCATTGTTATTTTGGGACATGCATAGGGGTGCTTTCTTTCTCGTAAAGAGAATTGATCTGGATATGATCACTTCTCATGCTAATTTCATTTCTAATTAAAATACATAGAGCTTCTACTAGGGACGATACCAATATGAATATGTTTTACTATGTTCAATTTTATTAGACTTGACGGCATATATAGTTGACCGCATTGTGTTTGATTAAAATACTCAATGTCATTAGTCACTTCTTTTCAACTTATGTTGATCTATCCCTTGAGAAGAATAAAAGCAAGAGAAATATCACACTTCATGAATGATGCTTTTCTATGAATCTCACACATAATTTTAGATCATTCCAATATTTTACGACGGGGGTAATATTGTCTTCCCATTACTTTTGGAACTTATCCGCTCTCCCTATCAAAATTGAAATGAGCTCAGCTGAGTGGTTTTCAAGCATGAAGACAATCTTGTATGCTTTTTAAGTTTGGTCATGCATGAAGTACTAATTACTACTTCCTTCGTTCGTAAATATAAGTCTTTTTGGAGATTTCACTACGGACTACATACGGATGTATATGTACATACTTTAGAGTATAAATTCATTCATTTTGCTCCGTATGTAGTAGTAGTCCATAGTGAAATCTCTACAAAGACCTATATTTAGGAACGGAGGGAGTGTATGCATGTTTGTGTATATATACAAGAATCAGTGCATTTATGTTCACATATTCATCTGCATGGTAATTGGCCTTGTCAAGAAGCTGGTTACACAAATCTATGTTAATAATTGAATGGTTTTCTTATTTTGCTTAATTAGTCCACTTTTCGTAATCCTCCTCTTGATATTTATTTTTTGATCTTTTGACTAGAGATGAGAAGGAAGACCTATTCGTAACACCACTGATCTGCATTCAATAGAGGGAGCTAACTGATCTCTTACATGCTTATTTTTTTCAGTTCAAAAAATTGTGAGCTTGAACCAATGATTTTTATAACTTAAGAGAATAAAAAAATATGGTAGCCCAATGTAGTAAATGAAACTCATCCTTTTCCTTTTTGCAAGTTTCCTCTTGATGGCCTTGTGGAATTCGTGGGGCAGTGTTTTATAAACACTTGCGATATTATCTTCCTTTTTGCACGCATTAAGTTCTTTGGTGGTTGTCTTTGTTACTCCCGATCAACAATTTCGGATGATGCCTACAACAGGTGGCTTTGTCATCTACCCAAGTACAGCTGTTAACACTACACTCCTTAGGCCAATGTATGAGCAGCAAAATTGACTTCTCTCAGGCAAAAGAAATACAAAATCCACAAAAGAAGAAGCTTGAATATTGATGTCTTCATATATAGGACCCGTTGTTATTGCCGAAAATCCTCTAATCTGTACCATACTAATAACTTCTAGACAGTCAGATTGAACAACAATCTTTTGGCAACCTAGCTGGTTTGATAAATAAATTCCATTCAGAATAGCTTGAGCCTCGGGCAATCTCTAGATCTTTAGATAGCCTTGGTTTGGAGGTAGGATAGTCTAATTATCAGAATCAAGTATGATGAAAATAATTCTATATAGAATGGGTTGCTGTAGTGCGCTACCCGTTAAGGTTTAAGAGTTGTGGATTCTAATCTTGTTTTGGGGTTTTAGCTCATATCAGTATAATTAACTGGTTAAGTTTTCCTCTTTCGTTCCCAATTTTGAAATATTTGTGGCATATATGTTGTCACCATTGTCGTTTGATGGTGTATGTCAGCCTTAAGCCCTGAACAGAATTGCTTTTGTTTAATCATTCGGTGATCTTATGTTTGATCATGATGTTGATGTTTCCTTTATGTTTCCGTAAACAAATACTATGAATTCTAATAGAAATTGTGTTCCCCCCTTGCCATCAAATAGAAGTTCTTGGCACCCTGGTTGTTGGAATGATCTGTTTTATTTTTACATTTGTCAAAATGCTTAATTGTTCAGTACATTAGTCAACAAAGAATAGCATGATTTAATTCAGATTCTAAGAATTTTTAAATTTTATTAATTGCAATGTCTAAAAGGCCATATCGTAGTTCGACATGACAGAGCGACAAAACATACTATGTCCCACAACTAATTTATAAATATTATTTGATGTACATGTCATTCTTAGCTCTCCATGTATTTCTTTGCTAGGTGGATTTACATGGAGCCATATAACCATTCCATTCTTCTATTATTCATGCTAGCTCCGAGAGTTGTTCTAGCAGCACAATTGTTGACTTTTATTTGTTGAAAGCACGGAATAGCTTTCTCCCATTACAGCCTATTTGGCAACCTTTGGGAAGGGGAAGGGAATATTGCCCAAGGGAGTTCATCGAGGGATTAGGCATGGGAAACAGAATTTTACTCCCCCCCCCATTCCCTTTGTTGGTAGGAATTAGTTTGGGATGAAGGTCTGCCCATGAATTAACAGGGCCCCCGCTGGGAAGAAATTGATGTGAATTGGCACCCTCAACTCGCATTCCCCCTCACACTTAAGTTCTCGTTCCCTCTAAATAATTAGCAGAATTTTATTCTTCTTACCCATGAATTACCATGAAACAAACATAATTTTATTGTTTTACATGCATCAGTGATGTCTAATTCAAATTGTATGTTTGTAGAGAACCAAGTGCCCTGACCTACACTATAAAGAGATCATGTGAAAACAAAGCTGAAGTTGTTGCTCAGGATGAGATGGAAAGTGATCTTCAAGCAACACTAGACATGAGTTCATTGTTGTTTTTGATGCTCAAGTTTATCTGTCTTGCATTATGATGGTCCATGTCAACATACTTGGATCAGTTTCCAACCCAGTAAGAGGTTTGCTTTATTTTTGGTGATACCGCCTACTTTCTTGAAGCATTTGATGCGGATGACTCATGTACTCATTTTTGTTCCTTACTAAAATAGAAAAACAAACAAAGAATATTATTTGTTTACTTTAAGTCATCAAATAATTTACATGGAGTACAATTCATTTTTGAATGCATGTTGAGGTAGCATATTATCTAGAAAATTTGTTGTAGGCTTGTAGTGAATAACATCTGAATGTGGTTCCCGTCCTTGTCCCTTGCTGCTGCCATACCATGACGGTCTCGATCACTAGCTCACTTAGGACATGAGTTAGTTGATTTGTGTGATAAGAGTGTGGGTTGAGAGTGAGGGGGATGCGGGTTGGAGTTAGTTTTTTCAGTTACAAATGTCTCGACAGAATAATTTCCTACTTTAGAAAATGTGGTAAATTGCATTTCATTAGAGATAGCTTTGCTGCAAATTTCATGAGCGAGTGGTTCGTATATATTTTTCATTAAGTCATACATTTCTTTTGTTTGGATAGAAGGGTAAATACATTGGTAGGTTGATTCAAGAGTTAATAATGGACACAATGATGTATCAGTTGCATGGACATCATACTTATGTTTTTTGGTAATGCATGACATTCAACTGTATGTTACAACATGACAATGACTCAGGTGACATCGGATATGCCTTCATGGCTTGGAGGGCGTCACGGGCGCTGCACGCCTCCTCGTCTTGATTGCAGTGGCAAGGGATTGTTCCTTGGCGGTTCGTGAAAAAGTAGGATGTGAAGGAGAAACGGTGCCATGGCGAAGGTGAGGTGGGGCGTCATTCGATTTTAAAGAAGTGGGCCCAAGCGAGAAATGTTTCACTAATCCAGACAAACACATTTCTTCCGTGCATATGGGATGTATTTGGGGGAGCCCGGTTGTTAGGGAGCCTGCGTCCATTTGATATATGAACACGCCTGGATTCCATTTGAGGAAGAAATAAATTTCAATCTTGAAAATGATCTTAATTATTTATTTACCTATATTTATATGCATTGTAGCCCGTAGCAACACCCACCGGCCCGAGCTCCTCTTCTTCACGTCGCAGGTCGACCTCGCCACCCGTGCCGCGGACGACGAGCCTCCAAAGAGTGAGCGAAAGAAGTCCTTCCTGCGCAGGCGGTCCTTCCTGGCAGCACTCTTCGATGGAGGGTGGCAAGGCAGCGGCGAGGTGAGAAACAGAAACAAAATGATGGGTATGTGGATGACAGATGGGCGAGACGAGACTTGCAACGGATAGAGGCGAACGAAGAAGACACGGAAAACGTCCGCTCTGTGTCCGCCTTCGATCCAAATGTGTCCCAAATTTGGGTCGGAAATGGATCCGAGCGGACATAAACCGAACAGAAAATAGGAATGGGTCGCCGTGTTGGCCCATCCTTTTTGCCTGCGTGGACGCAGACGATGCGAGCAGACGAAATGGGTCGCCCCGTTGGAGTTGCTGTAATGGTAAGCGGCACGGCAATGCGACATAGGCCGTTGTCGGCGGGAACAAGGAGGCACGGACGCACTCAGATGGGACACCAACTTACCTAGTGGTCGCCCTCAGCATCGGATCCGGGTGGATCCAAGCCACAACAGGGAGAGGAGGCGGCTACGACGCCGTGTCGGGGAGAGGTTGGGCGATAGCCTGTGCTGGGAGAGTGAGATGTGAGTGAGGCTTGCGCCTGTGCGGTGAGAGAGTGAGAGGGGTAAGTTCTTTTTCTTTTTATTAAGATAAGAAGTAAAGGAGACGCAGCTACGTTTCATTTTTAGAATAAAAAAATCGATTGTTTCTTAATATAAAGGAAAAATCGGTTGTTTGCTCTAGTGAAATTTAACATACTTTTTTCTCCTGGAATATCACATACCCTAAATAGTAGATTTTTGAGAATAATCATAAAAAAGTAGGTGCTACTACTATTATTAAAATTGGAATGTCACTCTATATACTAAAAAGCACTATGACGCTCACTCAGTTAAAAACGGACACCGCTCATGTATAGCAGCTGAACAATGAATATAATATATGATTTTTATTTATTTTTCTAAGATTTGTTTATATTTGTCGCTTTTGTAGGTAATATAAAAGCTGACGGGTCTGGATGATGTTTTGAAAACATCTTTAAATTACTTTTTTATTAACTTGCATTGTAACTGAAGTGGATTTCAATTATTACTGAACATCAATTTAGCATGCATTATTTTCATATATAACTGCAACAAAATATTTTAAATGCCCGTGGAAATGCACGGGCATTCTACTAGTATATCAAAACGAGCACGCGGAAAAAACCATCTGCCCAAAGTGCAATGCTTCACGATATAAGAAGGCAAGAAAGAAAGCTCCACAGAAAGTTGTATGGTACTTTCTGATCACTCCCCGTCTACAACGGTATTTCGTAGATCCTAATGAAGCAGAGCTCATGCGCTGGCATGTGGAGAGGGTGAAGCCAGCCAATGGAGATGATCTGAAGCTGAGACACCTCGCAGATGCTAGCCAGTGGAGAGCATTCAACGTTGAATATAAATATTTCGCAGATGATCCAAGGAACATCATGCTTGGCGCTAGTATTGATGGCATGAATTCGTTTGGCAACCAGAACACCAATCATAGCACATGGCCCGTATTTGTATGGATGTACAACCTCCCCCTGGAAGTGCATGAAGGCAAAATACATACACATGACTATGCTTATTCAAGGGCCGAGGCAAACGGGAAATGATATTAATTTGTATCTTGGGTTACTTAAAGGGGAGCTACACATGTTATGGACAATGTCGGCCAAGACATGGGATGCCAGCACAGGAGAGTATTTTGACATGAGAGTTGCGCTGATCACGCTGGTGCATGACTATCTCGGTTACGGATATGTCATGGACCAGGTGTGCCACGAATATTGCTGATGCACCAGGTGCATGGATGATACAATGTCGCAGCAACTACGGAAATATGGCGGGTCTTCGAAAATCGTGTACACGGGGCATCAAAGATGGCTCGAGAAATATGACCCATGGAGAAAGCGTGTAGATCTATTTAATGGTAAGGCCGAGCATCGAGGACCTCCACGTAAGCAGAGCATCATCCAAATAGATGAGTTGTTGAAGAACTAGGAAGGGTGCCCCTCGCCGGGAAAGTCGGATAAAAAGGCGCAGGAGGCACTGCTGAAGGTATGGAAAACAAGGTCTGTTTTCTGGGACTTGGAGTACTGGCCCAAACTCGACACGCCTCATAGCCTTGATCAAATGCATATCACGAAGAATATCCTTGAGAGTTTTCTTGGAACATTGATGAACATGCCGGAGAAGACCAAGGATGGGCCGAAGGCAAGAAAAGACTTCGAATTTTTGGATATCAGGAAAGATCTCCACATGCCCGGTAAAAAGTCATCGGAGCAGACGGAGACGGAGACGGAAACAGAAGATAGGGGGAAAAAAGCAAACAAGAAAGGAGAACAGTATTCCCCCCCCTTCTTGCTTCATCTTAGATCCGAAGGAGGTCGATCAATTCTTCAAGTGCCTTGCTGGAACCAAAGTTAGTTCCGGATACTGTGGGAAGATAAGCAGATATCTGCACACCAAGAAAAATGGTTTAGCAGGATGAAGTCTCACGACTGTCACATGATGATGATGCAGATACTCCCGGTTGCACTTAGAGGGATTATGAACACACACATCCGTGATACGCTTACTGATTTTTCGACGCTATCTCTCAAAAGTCGATCAGTCTGAAGCAACTCCAAAGGCTCTAGGAAGAGATTGTTGTCATAATAAATGAGCTAGAGATGTACCTTCTGCCCGCGTTCTTTGACGTCATGGTGCATCTGTGTGTCCACATCATGGACGACATCATCGACCTATGGCCAACATTCCTGCACAGCATGATGTCATTCGAGAGGATGAACGGGGTCATCAAAGGATTCGTTCATAACATGTCACGTATAGATGGAAGAATCGCCCATGGCTATCTGATCCAAGAGTGCATCTCCTTCCGCGAGAATTCTCTAGGCATCGGAGACCCTGTTGTTGGTTTGCGCGTCAATAAGCATCGTGGAAGACTCAAAGGAGAATGTCACATCAATGGCCGGAGGGAATTGAATGTGTACCGCTCAATCCGACACCACGACTTTGACATAGCTAACTTAGTATTTCTACACCACGTAGATGTGCTAGAATATTTCGTGACACTGCACAAAGAGACCATCACAAAGAACTACCGTGACCGTGGGCTGCACAGGACGGACGCTGAAGTTATTAGAGAGAACAACTCCACTTTCTTGTGTTGGTTCAAAGAGCGAGTTCTGGCTAATCCCCCAGAAGAGGGATGTCCGAACGGAATGTTCATATACACCTTGTGTCGGTCAACCTCGCGACTTATCAGGCATACGATATCAACGGATACACGTTCTACACTGAGGCCAAAGATATAAACAGTGAAAACCAGAACTCAGGGGTGACAATGGAAGACATGAACGACGATGTAACGGAAAGATACAACGAAACGGTCGAAAAGATCTAGGAGCTTAACTACTCTGGAGTGCATAGCGCGACGATGTTCCGTGTCAGATGGGGTAAGAACATACAAAGAGAAAACCGACATTTCACTACCATGTGTATACCCGACGCCAATAGCGCTACCATGAACGCCACCGCCAAAATGAGCCATGGGGACACGCTAAGCACATGACACAATGCTTCTTCATAACCGACCGTCGCAATCCCAACTGTGTTGTCATGAGGAGAGGCAAAAGGAGCATCGTTGGAATGGATGGATTCGCCAACAAGGAAGACTACGACCAGTATAGTGACCCGATGAGGGAAGATAATGATGACGATGAACCATATGTCAAAAGAAGAAGCAAGACAACATTACATAAGAAAGATCGTACTCCCTGGAAAAGGAAAAGTCACGATGAGGGGCTCAATTATTCGACAACGAAAAAAAGAGGAAAGAAGAAGATTAGTCTCAAGCATCGTCGCCCACGCTAACAAACCATCATAATTTGTGTCTACCTATTTTGGATGCGTACTTAACACCGTTATCGGTCAAGCGATGTACTATATATTATGCACTAATTATTATCTGGAGGTGCTCACAGGAGACGTTCCCATATACTCCGAGGCGTCATCTGGAGGTGCTCGATCATACGGGTCGGGGGCGGGTGTTATTACTACATAAACAACCATAATTAGCAGTTAGCAAAAAGAAAGCGAAAAGGGGAAAAGAAATATGGAAAAGAAAAAATGTAAAATAAAGAGAAAAGGGAAAAAGAAAAAGAAAAAGGAAAAAGGAAAAAAGAAAAAGAAAAAAGAGTTAGCAGTAGCACTTTTTACCCAGACAAGCGCTACAACTAACCTAGCTACAGAATTTATATAATAAAACAAAAAAAATAGCAGTACCTCGTTTTGATAGGACAAGTGATATAGCTAACATAGCTATAGCGTGTGTTCCTAACAAGCGCTATAGCTAAGTTGGCTATAGCTCTTCGGTCGTTCCCCCCTCATCCCCACTCCCCGCTCTCTCTCTCCCTCCCAGCGCGTGCCACTGCCGACGCCGACGCTCATTGCATCTCGCTCCTCCGTATCCTCACCTCCCAGCGCTTGCCGCCACCAATCCCGTCGTCGACCCGCCCTCAACCCCGACCCCGACCCCGGCCAGGCTCCTCAGCCAGACCCCGACGCCGACGTCGACCCCCTCAACCCCGACATCGTCTCCCTCAGCCCCATCGACCCCGACCCCGAAGGTGCCCCCTCTTCCCTGATCCCCTCCCTCCTTTAGGGTTTCAATTCATTATGACCTTTAGAAGTTCATGAATTTTAGGTTTTCAATTAACAAAAAATGAGGCAAAATAAAATGAAAATGAGGCTGTCCATATATGAAATAATAGAAAATGAGGCCAAATAAAATGAAAATGAAAATGAATTGTTTTGTTGTCCAAATTCAAATGTAAATGAATTGTTCTCCATATATGAAATAACTGAAAAAGAGGCAAGAGAAAATAAAAATGAATTGTTTTGCCGTAAATTCAAATGTAAATAAATTTTATGTCCATATATGAAATAACTAAAATTCAGGGAAGAGAAAATGAAAATGAATTGTTTTACTATCCAAATTCAAATGAAAATAAATGAATGGAGGTTTGAGCATATATGAATTTCATATTTTAGGGCTCATGTTTGAAATTTACTACCTTCCTTGTGAATCAGTAAAGATTTGTGAGGTAATTATGCTACCTGAGTGGCAACAGTGACCGCCATGGTCTTGATGGAGCCTCCCTTGTCGTGGAAAGCCACCATCTCCAGGGAGTGTCGGCACAACAGAGGCCGTTCTTGTTATTTATGGATATGTGTTGCCTTCGTGTCATCGAGCACATCATCAGCAATATGTTTTTCCCTGCCTTGTGGGCCTGAGGTCGTTCTTGTTTGCAGGGAAACCGACGAGTGGCC
>CBMN010775096.1:0-10589 GCA_000582825.1 Hordeum pubiflorum | reverse complement strand
CTTCTTCGGCGCCTTGGTCGCCTTCGTCGCCTTCTTCTTCACCTGTCGGGGCGGGTCTACGGCCTGGCCGCCGGAATTCGGTGGGGCGTCGGCCATGGTGGGATGGTTGTGGGCGAAGGCGAAATCGGAACGTGGGAGGGTTTTGGGGGGAAGGGAGGGGGAAATGGCGCCAAATGGGGCGCCGGGCGGGTGCTCTGTGCCACCGACGGGAGGGCCATGGGAGGACAAGCGCGCGCGTCCCGCCCGTCCNNNNGCTGTCCGTTTCACCCCAAAGGCGACCTAAAATTGGGCCGGGGATGGGTCAAAAACGGACAGAAAACAGACAAAAGTCCGTTTGCGTCCACACGCTGAGCCGTCTGATATATCCGTTTTGCTCCAAAGGGACGCACCCGGACAGGATGGTGCGGTGGAGTTGGCCTAAAACCAGAAAGATAGTACTCCATTTGCTTCCATTCCCCGTCCCCCACCCTTGCAGATGGCATGCTTGCTGATTTCTCATCTCTGATCTCCAACCTGTATCCAACCAAAAACTGTTTCTTTTTTTTGGGGAGAAGCAAAAAACTGGCGATCGTTCGTGCCGTCTCTGTGTTTGGGTCGTGCCCAGATCTCATTTCCATCCTCCACCGGCCCTAATGGCGCTCCCGGATGAACTCCTGGAGGAGATCTTCCTCCGCCTCCCCGCGGCCGCCGACCTCGCGCGCGCCTCCACGGCCTGCGTCTCCTTCCGCCGCGTCATCACCGCCCACCCCTTCCTCCGCCGATTCCGCACCCTCCACCCGCCGCCTCTACTCGGCATCCTCTGCGGCGGCCTCACCACCGCCCAGCCGCCCCACCCTTCCGCCGCCGCGGCGGCCACCTTAGCCGACGCCGACTTCTCCTGCTCCTTCCTCCCCCCGTCCCGGGACCGCTGGTGCCGCCGCGACGGCCGCGACGGCCGCGCCCTTTTCTCCCCCGCCCTCAGAGGGGACCGATGAAGAATACAACCCCCAGGACCTGGCTAGGGAATTCTCCGTCTGCGACCCCCTGCACCACCGCTTCGTCGTGCTACCTGTCATCCCCGACCATCTAGCCAGTCAAGTCCATCCGCCGGACATGGTTCAATGTGAGCCTTTCCTTGCTCCTCCTGGCGACCATGAGGACTCATCATTCGAAGACTTCAGAGTAATGTGCTTAGTGCAGCTCACAACCAAGCTCGTCCTCTTTGTCTTCTCTTCCTGTGCCGGACAATGGCTCGCTGATCCTATCACATTCGACGAGTTTGGTGGGTACGCCGCGGCTTACCGCTACTACGCCAATGGATGCTTCTGCTGGGAGGTTTGTCAAGAAGACACGCTGCTCGTGTTCGATGCACGAATCATGGAGTTCTCCACTATTGACCTACCACCTCCACCTGGCCCTTGTAGGTGAGACATGGCCATTGTGGAGGCAGGACAAGGAAGGCTTGGGATGCTTACTATCTCTGAGCATATTGGACGTGATGCGTGCGTATATGATCTCTTGTATGATGTACTGTGTAAGGATGAAAATGGTGCTGACCAGTGGCAATCCAAGTCCGTAATCCCTTTGCCGGTAAATCGTCGCTATGGCATCATGGGTGTAGCTGGTGGATACTTACTCCTAAAAGGGTATCCACGAGAGAATAGGCGAGTGGTTGATTTTTTTCACTGAATCTCCAGACATTTCAGATTGAGTGGTTCTGTCAGACTGGTCGCTATGTCAGAACTGGCGACCTGTATGCCGATCTCCCACCGTCCTTGTCCCCGCCAACTATTTGAAGTGGTAAGCTTGCCCTCCATCTTTAATTGCTTTTTTTGCATGCATATGACATTGCAATTGCAATCGCAATCTGATGCAAGTCGCAAGTGTTAGTTATATGGTAGTGTGTACATTAGCATTCTCTTCTTTGGCAAACGGTCCTGACTCCTGAGTTAACGCTGATGTGACCCTTTATAATACTCAGTCATATTGCTTGTCGGTATTTAGGTGCTATTCTAATGGTTAGTGCATCTGCGAGCAATTCCAATTCTGTGAATTTCAGGATAAGCAAGAAGTATTTGTGTCTCATCTTGTGAGACTGTCTTCATTCTCAGTGTCATACAGAAACACTACAGAAATAGTAATCAGCATCACAGTATGCACTAGTTAGGCTGGATTTGACATGAATTGGCTAATTTCCCTCGAGTCTTTTTTTCTCTTGTACATTTAAAACTATATATTATCCCATTTTTAGCTACTTATTGAACCGTTTGCTTCTGCTAGTCCCTTCTCCTCAGCATGCCACGTTCTTCTCCTTGACCATTGATTGCTTTAGTTTGTTTGTTTGTTTGTGGGAGGATCCATTCATCAGATTGCATTAAGCACTAGGTGTTACAGCATTAGTAGCAGCAAACACCATTATTCTTTCAAAACACAATAACTTTGCAGCATTTTTTTTTTAATTTGTTGGGATGTGCAGCGTGCATCAAGTGTAATGAATTCTCGCTTTTGGCTGATGAGAGTCACAGTTCAGCTGAGGGTGCCGCATGTTAAATTTTTGTTCTATCAATTGGCCGTGTCGCCAAGTTATCATGTCTGGTGCCATTTGAGGTGGAATGGCTATGATTTGTGCGGTAAATTGACCGTAGTGGCTTATTCTTAAAATTTGTTTGTTTTTATGTCACAATGCACGTGCAATTAGAGACTTAGGATCATACTATTTTGCTCCTGATGTTTGTAAATTAGACCCCCAAAAAGTGCTGTTTTGGCATCATCATATTCGCAATGACCCAATAATCATGCTTGAATTTGCAACTGTAACTGACTCTGGCTTTCCACGTGGCAAGCACAGTAACCAAACCAGCCTCATACATCGACCTAGGCATGGACAGCTGAGATATACACTACATCAGAAACATATTTTTGGCCTAATAATGTTAAGGTTCTACCTAGTGGCATCTTGTAACGGCTGGGTTGTACTAATAAATCAAACTTATTGAATTTAAATTTTACTTATGCTGTCTTGCATACCATGCAATGATATATATGAGTTTAGATGCCCTGCTAATGTTTGTAGTCCGTAATTTTCTGGTCTTGTACTGCAGATGCATGTTTAATTGTGTAGATAACTTGAGAAACATGTTGTGCCGTTTTGCAAATAAGAGTTGAATCCGTGAGCATTTCAATCAAATTGGACGCTGTTCAGCATAGTGATTTTTAGTGACACTCCAAACATAGCTGTTTGTATCGGATAAAAGTATTCACGAAAATCTTTGTATGATGGTGAGTTAAAATCCTCATTCCCATTTAGTATATTTCAGTTGAATACATTTCCTGCTTGTGTAGAAACAGAGAGGCTTAGAGACACATGCTTTCTATTCCTCAGTTTGTTTCAGTTTACTAGTACTTCTTTTGAGTTATCATATATCTGAAAACCAGTTCCCTCTATAACCAGGGCTGCTAGAGAATAATGGGGATGGCAATTGCGATCATGGTAAGGAGAATGGATGCAGGAGCATTTTACGACTATTTGCAGCTGATAGATAACGCCTCTTTGAACCATTGAAGAACAAGAGGCAACGGTAATGGCAGAGAATAATGGATGTCCGTCGCGTCTGGCTCCTTTCCCCTGTCGAAGAATTCATATCGGTTCTGCTATTTGTGCAGTGCTTGCCTGGCAAAGAGACTAGACTTAGCGATAAGCGATCCGCCTGATTGGCTCGCGTACCTATAGTGTTCGGCTTCAGTAGTGGCTTTGCTTGAACTGAGTGCCAAGTAAGTTTTGCCGCTTTAGTTGTAACCCTGGGAATGGAACAGTTTGCTTTTGCTGATCCATATGGTTCTAGCATGTATTTATGGCATTACCCAAAGTCTTGCTTGTGCTGATACATTATGATTCATAGACCTCCTAGAAAAGCATAGGTTGGATGGAGTCCTAAGTAATGTCCTCTCTACCTTAGTTTTTGTTTTATTTTCTTACTAAAAGAGGTCCTCTGTTAGTTGTAAGTGAGGGGTGCGATGCTTAGATCGCTTTTACTGGAAATCTGATGTTTAAAATCCAACCCATCCTCTCCTAGAACTCAACACAAAACACAAATACAAATATTTGTCAGTTTTTGCACAACCATTATTAACTTGCTTGCTGAAAAGAACAACTCTACAACCCAGACAAGCAATCACACCAACATATCTGCCTATGAGCCGGCTGGAGATCCAACCGTGTCGGCGGCCGCTTCCCTCGCCTTCCGTCACCACTGCGCGGTTGGATGAGCTGCGGCGAATGCTCATGCCCTCTGTGAATGCCGGCGGGTATGACGGAGTAGATGTAGATCACAACAGGTCAGAAGTATCTATGGTGTCCCACACAAACCCACAGCTGAAGGGCCCAGATCCTCTGGGAGCTAAATCGTGTAAAATTTGGAGCGGATGACAGCAAATCATGTATTCTTCAGGTGGGATACACAATCACAATAGACAGCATACTAGCATGCTGTCTATACACTAGCATCATGTTCTTGCAGCTAGGCAAAATTCATTCAGGTAACCAAACGAGGATGATATTACAGGACCAGACGGGTAAAATCGATTCCAGTTCCCAGATTAGCAACAGAGTCATGAGATCGAGTAGCCAAGGAAGAAGCCTACCCATCCTACTAACCGGCGAGCGGGTTGGCGTGGACGGTGACGCGGTTGAGGCGGATCTCGGCGAGGGGGCGGTCGGCGGGGCCGGTGGGGGTCTTCTCCATGAGGTCGAGCACCTCGAAGCCGTGGATGACCTTGGCGAACACGGTGTAGTGGCCGTTGAGGTGGGGCTGCTTGGCGTAGGTGATGAAGAACTGGCTGCCGTTGGTGTTGGGCCCGGAGTTGGCCATGGACAGCGTGCCCCTCGCCCCGTGCTTGAGCGCCTCCCGGAACTCGTCCGCGAACTTGCCGCCCCAGATGGACGCCCCGCCCTTGCCCGTCCCCGTCGGGTCGCCGCCCTGCACCATGAACCCCTTGATGTTGCGGTGGAACACCGTGCCGTCGTAGTACCCGCTCGCGCACAGGGCGAGGAAGTTCTCCGCCGTCCGCGGCACCTGGTCGCAGTGCACCTCCACCTTGATGTCCCCCAGGTTCGTGTGCAGCGTCACCGACTGCGGGGCAGAAAAATCCTCGGTCAGCGCGAGAGGAGCGGACGGGAGGGGAGGAGGAGGGTAAGGGAAGATCTGGGGCTTGAGCACTTACCATGGCGGCGCGGCGGAGCGGAAGGGGCGGCGGCCGGCGGGACGAATCGGCGGCGACGAGGAGCGGGGAAGAGTCTGGAAGCGGAGAGGAAAGGGGGAAGGCGGTCTGCGCGTCTGGGTCTCGTGGGTTTGGGCCGCTGGGCCGCCCACGCTATATGGGTCCAGGATTTGGATTCCTTTGGCGGTATGTATTTTCCCCTCAAATAAAATCGAGAATGTATTTCAATTCCTGGCAACAGAATTCGAATATTTTTGCATGCTTTTCACGCGAGTGATTTAAGATTTGAACGAACATGACTAGACTTCGCCAATGTGGGGCAGGGGATCATACGGATTGACCAGTAAAAAATATTGGGAAAAGATAACGCCCACACGTGTGGGTGTTTTGCAACTCACCCACACGCATGGATCGACGTCCATTCGTGTTTGCACGAATCTTGACAAGTTTTCGTCAGTTTTCTATGNNNCGTAGGAAGGGGCTGGTGTGTGGGCCCACACGCCTGTTTCACGCATGCAGACAGGCTGGCGTGTGGGTGTTTATCAGTTCGCCTATATGTCTGTTTCACGCACGCAGAGGGGCTGGTGCGTGGGCGTTTATCAATTCGTCCACATGCCTGTTTCACGCCCACACGCCCGCACGATCGCCACCCGTCTTCTCTTCCACACCCGAAACTATCAGTTGCCATGTATTTTGCAGTGGTACAAGGTAACTACTAGTGTGCTTGTAAGCAAATGGCAACTCTTTCTCTTACCCGAATATATTATTTTGCCATGTCTGTTTGCAGTGTTTCTGTGGCAACTGCCTAGTGTGCTTAGAAGCATATGGCAACTCCAAGATATTATTTTGCCTTGTCTTTCCAGTGTTACATGTCAACTGCCTAGTGTTAGTAGGTGCCAACTCCTACAGTTTTTAAATCATGGCAACTGTAGTAGACTAGGCATGGCAACTGCAAGTGATAACTCATGGTAGCTGCAGTTCGCCATACATGGCAATAGCTGCAGTTATCCATAAATGACAACTGCAGTTGACCTGAGATGTCAACTGCAGTTGTTCAGACATGACGACTGCAGTTGAGCAACCATGGCAACTGTAGTTGTCCAAACAAGGTAACTGCAGTTCAACAACCATGTCAACTGCAGTTAAACAAACATGGAAGAGGGTTCGGACAAGTTTGGGGTGAGGGCGCGTGATGACTGTCACGTGGGCGTGCAGGACCATGAGATAGGAGGCTGGACGTGCGGGCGTTACCTGTTTTGCCCACACGTAGGCATGTGGACGGGACCGCGAGGCAGGAAGCCGAACATGTGGGCGTTACCTGTTTTGCCCACACGCCTACGTGTGGACTGTTTCTCTTAGATACCACACCGGACGTGTGGCAAGACCCTTTAACGTCCACATGTGTGGGCAATATCAGGACCCAAAATATTTGACTGGATAGAAGCAAGTATCAGAACGAGAATTAAGTTACTACTACAGCCTAAGCAAATTCAAGTGGATTTCATCACTGCCATAAAATACATCTCGCTGAGCTTTCCTGGTGGCAACGTTACAGTCGGTAAGAAATAAAACTGAAAAATGATACTGCCTAGGGAACGAATACATACTTTTGATAGACACAACACAATGCAGTGCGTCGAGATAACACCGTCAAAAACTTCTGCAAATGATGACAAGAACCTGAATTCCTCAACACCAACTTATGTTAACAAAATTGCCAAAAAGAGAAAGAACCTGAATTCACAAACTGGATACTTTACAGACGACAAGAATGGAAGAAACTGAATTCATCGACACTAATTTATGTTACCAAAGAACAAAATTGCCAGAAGAGAGGAAGAAGGATAACAGGAGTGAACGGGTGAATGAACACACTGACTTCGACTCAGCCTATCATGAGACGGGCAATTTACCGCATGCGACACCTACGAGAGAAGCAGATGAGAATCAACAATTTACAACCTTCCAAAGAGCTGCCGCGCTTGGATTAAACAGGAACACAGGGGGCATGACCAATATGAACATGATCCCTGTTCTTTGTTCCACCACCGAAGACATGACTGTTTCCACCAATTGTCAGTTTCAAACCTCCCCTAATGGTAGATGCCAAGACGGAATTCCTCTGATCGGAACAGGTCAGGTTAAGGCATTTCTTTTCCTGTGCTCCCGCGTTTTCTGCAAAGCACCTGGCGAAGCAGTTATTTCTTGACATCCTACAAGCCCGAAAGGAGTTCTCTAGGCGTTTCAACGGTTTGATTTGTGGCCATCTGTGACCCTCCTGAGCCTTTCCACCACCACAGGAATATCCTGCTCCCTCAACGTTGTGAAACAACACCTAAACCATCCAGGCTCAATGCAATGGCAAGATGAACCTGGGGTGACATTGACCTTTGCCTCCCCCAACAGCCTATCCCAAAGCCTGCGTTCCCCTTTCTCGCTGTAAGACCGGATGAACTTGCTCATGTCTGCCCAGCAGTAGAATCCTCCGCTGCTCTTGAAGCACTCGATGCCCACCTGTTTCAAAGCATCAACAAGCAAATTGTACGCCTTGCGCAGCCTCTCTCTATTAACTTTCAGGTAATTCGAGATAAACTTCTGGTCCGAAAGCATGGCAACAAGCAGGCGCTGGGTCGGAGTTGACACGGATGAGAATCTAGCAATCTTAGCGGCTGACTCCACAATGCTTTCATTATACGAATATATGACTCCAACTCGAAACCCTGCAAGAGATAGGTCTTTTGAGAGTCCGTAGATTATGTGAACCCTGCCTCTGTCAAAGTCTTCTAGCTCATTCACAACCTCTGCCACGCTGACAAATTCACCACTTCCAAATGTTGAACCGGCAAACACTTCATCAGAAATTAAGTGTATGTTCTTCTCTGTAGCAAAGTCCAGAAGATCACTCAGTGTTTGCTTGGGCACAAAGCTTCCTGTAGGGTTGGAAGGATTAGATATGAGGACCCCACGAACCCTTACTCCTCGCTTCTTTGCCTGGTTATAGGCTATTTCTAGAGCAGTGATACTGATGTTAAAGTTGTCGGTGCTCCGGCAAGGAACGGGTATCAACTCAATACCAGTTCGCCATTTTATGTCCCTGTCCCATCTGTGGAAATAAAGTCGTAAATTCAGGACTTCGCTCTAAACACCAAACCATGGCTATAAAGCACACCTGAGAGCGAGGAGATAGACATACCCAGGGTAGTATGGTGACGGAACAAGAAATGCATTTCCTGGATCAGCAAGACAGAAGCTCAGTATTTCCATTGCAGGCGTCGCACCAGATGTTATCACCATTTGAGATGGATCAAAGGATACTGACTCTTGCATGATTTGCCTCATAAATCCAGCAAGAGCCTGAAAATGAAATCAAACAGTTTATATTAGAAAATTACCCCATGAGGAAAAACAAAAAGGTTAGCCATGGGAACTAGTTTGATTATCTGGTGCCAGATTCAAACTATACTAATAAAGACTTGGAGCTTTTTGTACCAACTTAATGACCATCTAGCTAATATAGGACAAGCAACAACGTATTAATGTGGAAAACAGAGTGGCATCTCAGCATAATTTCTGCCTGACGTGTGCCCTAAGGGGCTCACCATTAAATTTATTTTCTGATATATCAGCATGACAGCACCTTTTAAAGTACGGTATCGTTTCGGTGTTAATCTTGAAAAATAACCACCAGAAATGAGGTCAAGAGGCAAGTTTCATAGAAGCATGACAATGCAGAATGGCTTGGTTAGATTTGTTAACTGATTTGGATAGAAAGCATCCACTAAAAGGCTATAACAAGAGACAGAAAAATAAGCAAAAGAAAAAGGCAGCTCCAATTCTAAAATAGGAGTGATGCGCTATTTTAGCAGCATATCATCCAGATTAATCTCCAAGGTCTGATCTATCTAGAAGTATGCCTTCAGTTCAGATTCACACAGCTGACAGCAGCTAAAAAGACACAGGATCATGGAAATGAAAATCTTGAAAATCACTAGTTGTTTCAGGAATGAGCTGATCAAAATGACAATGTCTCGGAAGTCAATAGTTGACAGATGGCATCATTGCAGCAACAAAACTAAAACTGACAACCAAGAACAAACAGACGTGAGATAGTGACTCCTTGGCACATATCAGTTAGATAAAGATAACATGTATATGGCCACAAAAATTCAAACGAGAAAAGGAAGCAAATTACGCAACATCATGTCAACAATCGTACCTCACTCCAGGCTTAACCACACAAAATTCTAGCGGAATTTCTATGATTATTTCTAGGTTCAATAATTGGCTGGACACTATTCTTCATGGAGCTGATCCAAAACTGTGGCTAACCGCCTAGGCCCACGCAACCAAATCAGAACAGTCGTGCTACTAATGCCAAAGATGGCATAGTTGAAAGACAAAAACTAAAGGTATCAAATATATTTATGAATGTGACGCAAACTAATTATATCATACTTCTCCATGGGCACAGACAAGTTTTTGAACCAACGACTGCAAATTGTAGAAAACTTGATGAGAATCAAACAATAGCGAATTGTTAAACTGGCTGTTTCTGTCGATGGAATGGAATCAGAAAAAGGAAGATTCCGGCAGCACTTAATTTTGACATTGCCTTGCCACAGTTAACAGAATTGGAAGCCTTTTTATGGATGGGATGGAAGGAATGAGAATCAGAATCAGGGGCTGGTTCCGTTAGGCTTACCATCTTCAAGGCAAGTATCCCGTCATATGGCTGGTACGTGGCGAGCCCGCTGATGGTGAGGTCCCTCTCCTCGTCGCCTCCGCCCGGCGTCATCGCCGGCCCCGCGTGCTCCTCCATCCATTCCCTCACCAAATCCAGGGACAGCTGCACAATCATCAGCGCCAGCCACGTCAATCTATCTACCTATGGATGCTGATTTCGAGAACGCAACAGGAATGGTTTCTTCCAGAACAGAAGAGAAGAGAAGAGGAATGGGGGAGGCGCTGACGTGGTTCTCGGCGAGGCCGAGCTGGATGACGCCGGCGGGATTGGAGGCGGGGTGGTAGGGGTCGTCGGCGCAGCGGCGGAGGCCGGCGTAGTAGAGGGAGTCCTCGTCCCCGGCGCGCACGACGGCGCCGCGGGCGGAGAGCGCCGGGAGCGCGCGCGGGGAGAGCAGACCCCGCGAGAGGGAGCGGTGGATCGGCGAGAGCGGGCCCGCGGCCGCGGCGCCTGAGGGCGCTGCGGAGGAGGCGGCCGAAGTGGGGGAGCCCGGGGGCGGGCGGTTGCGCTTGATGTAGAGCTGGAGGAAGTAGAAGAGCGCGCAGGGGATGAGGGAGCCGAGGACGAGGCCGCCCCGGCCCTGCACCACCCCCTGCAGCGGCACCACGATGCGCATCCCCCCGTCCGCCCTCCGCTGCCGCCGGCCGCCGTC
>CBMN010774995.1:0-10005 GCA_000582825.1 Hordeum pubiflorum | reverse complement strand
GGTTCCCCATGGCCCTCAAGGACGGGGTGCGCTCCTGGCTCATGAACCTACCTGAAGAGTTGCTCTCTTCCTGGAACGAGCTTTGCGAGAAGTTTGTCGCCAACTTCAGGGGCACGCACGACCGCCCTCTCTCCGTTAACGATCTGCGACGCGTGAAGCAACGCCCTGGGGAGACCTTGCGCACATACATCTAGCGCTTCAGTCAGGTTCGCAACATGATCCCACGTGCCTCGGACGAGGCCATCATCATGGTGTTCACCAATGGCATCAAGGACGTCCGGATGTGTGAGAAGCTCGCCATCAACAACATCCTCAGCTCGGCCCTGGAGCTGTTCAACATCGCTGACAAATGTGCCAAGGCAGAGGAGGATCGCCTGTTCATCCATGACGACCCAGAAGCCATGCCCGATGACAGCAAGGCAAAAGGCAAGGAGGTCAAGCGCAAGAGCGCTGCCATACTTGTGGAGGAGCCTGAGTAGAAGCGTGGCCATGACCACAATGTGCCCAAGAAGGACTGCCGCCCACTCTGCATCTACCACAACGTGCGCACTCATAACACCGAAGACTGCCAGGAGCTCAAGGCCCTCCATGACGAATGCGTCGGCCGGCGCCCCGACCGCAACAACCGCGGCACCAGCCGCGGAGGCGGCCATGGTGGTGGCAGATGGGAAACTCGCATTGGCAATCCCCGGCAAGGATGGTGTGAGAAGCCTCATGAGGATGCCTTGCGTGAGCAGCCTCGCGAGGCGCGCCCTCAGGACAACGCTGCTCTCCTGCCGCTACCGCCGCCGCCACCCAGGAGGAACAATAATAACCAGCGGGACGAGGGGGCTGGGGGCTATCAGGAGCCTCGAGTGGTAGCATGCATCCTTGGTGGAGCCCATGCCGACGTGTCCAACCGCCTATTCAAGCAGTTGTCTCGGGAGGTGAATGCCACTCTCCCTAGGCCGGAAGCCTCGCGACCCCTCAAATGGTCGCAGTAAGCCATTTCCTTCGACGCCAGGGACAACTTCAAGTCCACGGCTGCCGCTAGCGCGCTCCCCATGCTGTGCACCCCAACCATCAGTAACATCTTAGTCACCAAGACCCTCATTGATGGAGGTGCCGGCCTCAACGTTCTGTCTGTCGAGACCTTTGAGACACTCCAGGTGCCTTACGACCAGCTGATGCCCACCAGGCCATTCTCTGAGGTGACCAATGGTTCCACCACTCCCCTGGGGCAAGTACGCCTCCCCGTCACCTTCAGCATGCGAGAAAACTACCACACCGAGCTCATCAACTTTGACGTGGAGCACATTGGCCTCCCGTACAATGCGATCCTGGGGTACCCGACGTTGGCCAAATTCATGGCGGCAACCCACCATGGCTACAACGTCCTCAAGATGCCAGGCTGCAGCAGCATCATCACCATCGCCCACGACGAGAAGGACGCGGTGTGCTTCCTTGAGCGTGCCTACAAAGCTACCATGGCTGAGCATTCTGACGACGATGGAGGTGCTGGTCCTCGCGAGGCCGCGCCCCCAAGGAAGAAGCAGTCGCTGCCTGCCCAGGGCCCTGCCAAGGTGAAGGATTCCGTGCCCGGCACCAGCGCTGCAATCCCCGTGCCCTCTGCCAGCGCCCACCTCCTTCCAACATAGGAAGGCTCGCTCGGCGCATTCCTCAGGTCAGGCTCGGGGTCATTCACCTAGAAAGCGTCTGATCTGATCAACATGACGAGGGAGGAGCTCGGGCACCACCTGGAAGCGTGCCTCGGTGCATGCCCCCGCAAGCAAGGAATACGGCGCCAGGCACTAGGAGCACAAGTCTTTATCACCCAAGAGAATGGCAAGCTGCGCGAGTCATGGGCCATCCGCGGCGAGCATCGCCCTCGGCGTCCTACCAGCCGGACCGGGGTCTTAGGGGAGGACGGTGAAGTGCGCATGTGCGTCAACATCGCGGGCCTCAATAGGGCCAGCTCCCTGGACCTCTCCTGGCTATCGCGTGTTGGCCTGAGCAGGGCCACCAACTACACCCTCCTGCCCTCTGGCCTGGAGAACGTGGGCACTACCTTCCGCAAACTGGCGCAGCTCGCATCGGCAGCTCGCAAGGCGACATTCCCTCGCGTGCCCTCAAGGCCTGAGGAGCCAGCCGGCCCCTGAGAGGTGAACTCCCGCGGCACCCCCCAAGAGGCGTGATGCTTCCGCAGCAACATGTTTGCCAGGTGACTTTTTGGTTTGTTCAAATTGAGGGCGTCCTTCGGTCTACATTATCCTCAAGCGGGCAAGGGTTTCCCCCTGTAGCATTCACACTTTTTGGTTGTGTAGTGAATTTGGTTATCCTTTGATGAATTCATGATGCTGGCTTAAGCCTTGTGCCTAGTGCTTCGTCACTGCTTGCGTTTGCCCCGCCTTCATGAGACTTCTCTCGGTTGTCTCATGACTGGGGTGGAACACGACGTCTGTGCTCGGGTCCGNCCCTGCAGCGTTGATAAATCCAAGTGATTGAGCTCTGCCTCGCGGGCCTGCTCTTGCGCACGTCACCTCACAGAGATCCTTGGTGTCTCGCCCTCTCATGGAACTGTCACGAGCGACCGCGTAAAGGCGCGACCCAATATTGTATGATTGCTAGTAAGGTGTTTCGCCACCTCGGGCGCCGCGCGTCCGGTGACTCTTCCCTTGATCATCATATAGGGGAACTCGACACGGCGTCTGTGCTCGGGTCCGTGCCTGCAGTGTTGCTAAACCCGAGTAACCGAGCTCTGTCTGGCCGGTCAGACCCACACACGTGACCTCAGTGGGTCCTCGTTGTCCAACCGCTCCATGCGGTGGCCTCGGGACAGCTGCCCGACGCGCGTCGCCCCCATGTCCCAGGTTACATAAGCACAATACTATGTCTAAAATCTAGGCGCAAACCGCCTGAAAACCGAGGAAGAAGCTCATGAGCCCTGTGCCCAGAGCGTCCGACACCTCCGCAATCGCCGCCCGTTACCCTCCCACGTAATAATGAGGTTGGGGCTGTCCACCCCTCGACGACTCTGAAACACAGCTCCCACCCACGCCCAAGTGGAAGCGCCATGCTCAGCGTTGGCGGAATGGTCAAACCGCGACGATGCCCACGCCCAAGTGGAAGCCCCATGCTCCGTGCTGGTGGAATGATCATGCCCACGCTCAAGTGGAAGCCCCATGCTCCGTGCTGGTGGATAGTCAACTCAGAGCCTCACCCTCCCTCGAGGGAAGCACTCGTCGGCTTCCCCTTGCTCCTCACAAGAGCGGGGGCTGTACACGCTACCTGTGCTCGGGTTAGTCTCAGCAGTGCTGAAAAACCAAAGGGACCGGGTTCTGGCTCGCGGCCTGCTCCCGTAAACGTCACCCCCCAAGGCCTTTGGTGTCTGGTCTCCTCGCGTGACACCGCTAGTGTAAGCTAGCGAACGGGAAAAGGTTAAGTATGAAGGTCCCCTCAAGATAGCCTCACCATTGCTGCCGTCTTCCCTCCTGCAGGCCGCTCGCGCGTCAAAGGGGTGCCCTTGAGCATCGCGCCTCAGGAGCCTTCACTAGCATCCGAAGCCCCTCACCTCCTGGCTTTGTCTAGCTACTTCGACCTGACATTCTAGCGACGACTAAGGTATGCGCGGGGTTGGGCCCTACCGACGCAGAGCACAAAGGCAAGCAAAAGGGAAACCAAGCATGGAGAGAAAACCCACGGACCACAAACCATTGTTACAAACTTCAAGTGTTAAAACTATCGCCTTAACGTCTCCGCGAGGCGTATTTTTCTATTACAAAACGATAAAAAGATGCTTCAGGAAGAAGGGCCACCGTTGCTCTTGCTATTGACCGCCACGGTCTCGCCGGTCTCCTCATTATTGCCACAGGAGAACTTCTCAAGAAGCGCATTCACGTGGCTCTCCACAGCTGCCGCCAGGCTGTCGTGAGACACTTTGGGCACAGGGCCTATCACCTCGTCGAAATTAAAGCTAGGTTCATGGAGGAGGAGGTGGTTGAAGATGTGGGTCGCCGCCAGGAAAAAGTGATCGCGACATTCTTCCTTTAGGATGCCATCCACCCTCCGGGCCGAGTCCTCGAGCCCCTCCATGAGCTTGGAGGAAAGCCCGGCATAGCTGGCATCATGGGCAGCGAGAGGAGCCCCGAATTCTCCCCTGCATATGGAACTCAGGGCCTTGCGGTCCCGGAGCTCAAGAGAAGAAAAGGCGGCATGGTCCGCCGCCGCCTTCGCGATGGTGCCAGCCTGACCTTCCTTCTCCCGGGCGTTCGGCTCAGTGCTGGATCTGGAGATACGCCCGGTGTGGGCTTCTTGAGCTTCGGTCACCTCACATCGTAGCCCCTCCAGGCGCTCCCGCTCCGCGACCTAATATGACTTTTGCCATCTCGGAGTCACGGCTTGCGAGCTTCGCCTCACAAGCCTTGAGGGCGCCCTCCCGTAGCTAGAGCTGCCGTGCCTTGGTGGCTCGCTCGTCTTGAAGCGGCTTTAGGCTGGCCTCCGCTTCCTCGCGGCACTTGACGGCCGCCGTTGCCTCGGCGAGGGCGCTCTCCCTATCCGCCTTTGCCTCGTCTTCCCGCAGCTGGAACTATCGCACCTCGGCGGCTCGCTCGTCTTGGAGCGCCTTTAGACTGACCTCCGCTTCCTCGCGGTGCTTGGCGGCCGCCTCCTCCTCGGTGAGGGCGCTCTCCTTGGATGCCTCTGCCTCGGCGGCCTCCTGTTTTCTCCCCGTGATCGTGGCCTTGGCCTTGCCCAGTGCCTCCTTGGCGGCGATGTCGAGCTGGCGCCACCCCACTGCTAGTCTCAGGCGCTCCGCGACAAGATCCTCCTCAGCATCCCGAAGGTCTGCCCCAAGCCAATTGAGTGCGGCTCGGACGTCGAGCAGGGCCCCGCACCTGAGTAAGGTGCTGCAGTCCACGAGGGCGAGAGCCTTGCGGAGAGATGGCACCTCAGCGCTCATGGTCGTCTCGATCGACGAGGCCCCTACGCCCTCTGCCTGTGGCACAAGGGGCTCCATGTTCTCCCTCACGCTCGGCTCTCGCGTCGAACTTGGTGCAACTGCCATGCCGTCCTCCTAAGCCCTGGAAATGGGCACAGCTTGAGGCTGCCCCATGGCGGGAGCGTTGACCACTGGCAGAGGCTGTGGCTCCTGCCCTTTCTCTGTAGGCAGGGCCGATGCGGCCTTGGCGGATGACGACGGGGGCTGGGCCGTCATATAGGCGGCAGTTGTACCCACTCGCCGCACAGGAGAGACGTTGGGGGCTGCCATGGTGCCCGTGCGCACAGAAGCAGTGACACCCGCATGCCCTGGCGTAGCGTCGGGCTGGCGCGAGGCACCCCCGTGCCCGCCATGGCTACGGCCGAGTGTGGATGCAGCCCTTTGAGCATGGGTCACCTTCGCCTTGGAAACCACCTTCCTCTTCTTCTCCTCGCCACTACTCCGGTGCCTGCGCAGGGGAGGAGCCAGAATCAGTAGATGGATCACAGGCGCGCAGCGTAAGAATGGACTGGGGTACTTACTCATCTCCGGCGGCCCAGTTCGTCTTCTTCTCAGCGGCGGGTGGCATGTCCGTGCCGCCGGCGCACGCTACCCAGGCATTGCTCAAGGGACGCTCGACATGGTCCTCAGAGGGCCCAGTTGGGTCTCCCTCCTTCCCAAGGGTAGGAGAAGCATACTCAGGGGGCGAAGGTGTCGTGGGTGCGGCTGCCACCTTGTCAGCAAGGGCCTCTGTTGCTGGTGCCCGAACAGCTGCGGGGTTGGGTCCCTTTCCCCCCTCCGTGCCGGAAGGCCGAAGAGGCGTTGCCCGGGGTCGCTTGCCCGCACCTTCGTTGTTGTCCCCGAGCCCGCGTAGGGATTGGCGGTGGTTGGGCGGTGGCTCCCGACCCGCGTCTTCCTCCTCCTCCGTCGCCTCGGAGTCCACACTGCCATCGGCTTTGCTAGAGGATGAAACCACAATGGAGGAGCTCCTCGGCAACCCAACGCGACCGCTTGGCATGAGCCCCCATTCGTTGAAGACAGGCATGACTGTGACCAGCTCTACCTTGTCCTTGTAGCTATACAACGGGGACGCAGCCTCGGGAGGATCCTCGGGGCTGGAGCCAAGCAGGGCCCATAGGGCCCCCTCCAGCAACATCGAACGTCAAGCCATGGAGCCTCATCGCGTCCCTTGCGCCGCTGTACTCCCAGACGGGCCGCGAGAGCGCCTGAAGCGGCGCGATGCGCTGCCCCAGGAATTCTTTGATGATCATCGCCCAGTCAGTTGGGCCTTCCCATGTGCAGTGATCCCCTCCAGGACGGGCTCGTCCCTCGGGTCGGCGAGTTTCACGTGAGCCCACCCGAGGCTCTGCTCAGGATGGGTCGAGGGGATCCTCAAGAGTAGACTAACCTGGCGCGCATCCACAAACAACCAGTGCTGCCGATAGCCCTCCACCTTCTTCCCAGCCTTCAAGCGGATGTTCTCTCCCTTGACGTCGATGAAGGAGACGCACGCGGAGCACTGGTCTTGAGCAGTGAACTGCAGGCTGAAGAAGTGGCAAAAAAGCGCCACCGAAGGCCTCACGCCCATGAAGGCCTCGCAGTAAAAGGCGAAGTTGGACAGGAGGAGGATGGAGTTGGGATGAAGATGTAGGGCCTAGATCTTGAAATGGGAGGGGATGGCGTAGAAGAACTCAGAAAATGGTGGGATCAACCCGGCGTAGATACTATGGATGAAGAAGGCATAAACGAACTCCCCCAGGTCACTACGTGCCGTCGAGCCCAACCAGATCCCGGTTGCCCGCCCCTCATTCCTGTCACTGGCAATCAGCAGAAGCACCAGTCTCAGGTCCTCCTCCAAGGCGATGGAGGGGCAGGCCCGAGAACAAGAGGGATGGCGGCGGTAGCCGCGCCCTTCGCCTTCTTGCCGGCGGGTGCCATCCGTGTATCGGGGCCGCGAACGAAGCGGGAAGAGGGCCTCATGTGAGATTGGATTGGGAGGAATTTTGCACAAGAGAAGAAAGCGCAGCGAGAGGGAGACAAGGCAAGGAGGGCAATGATGGCACCACGCCGCGCGCAGGCTTTATGTCAGCCCGGGCAGTTGCCGAGGCATCGTGGGGGAGCGGGGGCATCCCACACCCCGTAAAGCGCCACACGCCTGGACCGCATGCGATTGGAGCCCGCACCATTTCGTCCCCTCCAGCCAGTAGAGTCGTGCAAGCCGCTGGCTCAGGGGATACTATCGGGCCCATGGGACCGGGGGTACCCAGGCCCGTCTGCCTGCGGCCTGTAGCGCGGCGTCAGTCATGAGCCCAGCGCAGCCCATCTATGGACTTCCCAAGCAAGACCCTCGCGAAGGCCACTGCCTCACGAGGGGTACGTTGGCAAGCGCCATTATGAGCCTCACGAGGCTCCCTCCGTGAGACTCCCACCTACAGATGCCCCGAGATCTTCGTAGGGCGAACTGATCAAAGATGGCCCGGCAGGCAGGCACGGGTAGGGGAGCTTTCCTCTTTTGTGTTAAGGGAGCATGGCCAGCTCGCCGGTTCCCAAAGCAATCCCCAAAGGTTTCCTATTTGGTGAAAAAGACCAAGGATGGAGGCTTGGTTGGACGCAGGTCATCCCCGAGCCAACCAGCACGTCACGGTGGGAGGCTTTTGCAGGCCAAGACCACTTTTGTCATGATAAGCTGCGACCCTACCCCCCTTCAAACTGGCAGTTGTGGTGACCCTTCTCTACCCGTGTTTTCGGGAGAAGAGGACCAGGTCCAGTATACGAAAGGGTAGGTCGCAACCGTATAGGGGGTCGACCCGAGTTAGCCAGAACACACCCCTTGTAGTCGTGCTCATCCCCAAGCAATCTAGCCAAGAAGGAGTAGGGTTTTACACCGCAAGGTGGCCTGAACCTGAAACGACTGTGTCCACCATTATTCTTCCTTAGCTCAAGCACACTGGAGAGTCGCCGTGATGTTGTGAGGTAGATCAGGGCTAGAGAACTCGCGCACCCCAGATTTCGAACCTCTTTGGGTCCCCGAAGCCCTTATTCCGATAGTGAGCTGCAGGAAAGTCAGGTCCCCATCAAGCCCGGGATGGATCCGCATGAAATCGGCAGGGCCAACATACTCCTAGGCGAAACACTGCCAATCCTGGAGGGGAGCAATGCCCTGGAAAGGAAATCAAAGCCCACCATTTACATGGTGAGCCCGACAACCTTCAACCGAAGCTTACGCGCGATGGCGATATCCAGTTTCTTTTCGTCAGGAGCAAGGGTGCATCACCCATCGTCGCGGAAAGGCCTGGACATCGGGACTTGGCAAAAGACTAGGGGCTCCGTGCCGACGATGTACCACCACTCTACCCACCATTCCTCCCACTTCTTGTGCAAGTTGTCGGGAGGATGCACCTCCTTGTGGCAAGCATGAGGGATCTACGTGATGCTACCAGAGTGGGCATCCTCGCCCTCTATACGCGGGTAGTAGAAGTGGTGTAAAAGAGAGACATTGGGAGCTATCCCGATGAAGTTCTCGCACAAATGCACAAAAACGGACAAGGTGGTCATCGTGTTGGGCATGAAGTCTAGCAAGTAGAACCCGGAGGTTAACATTAGATCTACAAAGAAGAAGAGAAGGGGGGAACCAGCTCACAATAGAAGTACGCCACGAAAAACGGGTACTTCTCACTACCGGGATGGGTGTTGCCCGGAAGCACCACCGGCGCCGGGTGCGCTTTGGTCTCCCACCCCCACATCATGGCGTACCTCGAGACGAGGTCGCTCATCGTCAGCATGGAGGGGGAGAATACGGCGCACTTCCTCCGCATCGCCGTCAAGGCCTCCTTCGCCTCAGCATCCGACGCCTTCTTGGCCTTCTTTGTCGGACCCATGGCAGCGGAAGGGACTCCTCACTTGGGGGCCATGGCGAGTCGACGGCGAAAGCAAGGAAACAATTGAGGGGCTCCGCACTACGGGAAGGAGAAGCAGAGGCGGCAAAGCAGGGGGATGCAACTGGAATGAGCAGCGCGCTCGCAGAAATCCCCTTTTTATCGACAAGGGGGGAGATGCGAGAGGCGCCTCTTCTAGTCCGGCACGGCGCGGCCTTTTCAGGCATGACTCCTTGAGGCAACCGTTTCGCTCCACCATTCCCAGGTCCCACGGTCAATGCACGTAGTGGGCGGAGCGGTGAAAATAATTATAATCGTAGGAAATCGCAGCCGCATGTATCTGTGCACTGTTCTTTGGGCCTAGCCGAACAAATGTCACGGACGCAAGTGTGGCCTAGGCCCGGGGGCTCCTGTCGGCGTACTAAAGAACGGGGACCCTAGTACCCTGACTTGTGCACCACACGACCATGGCCTTCTGACCGGCAAGACCCTGTCGGGCTAGAACTAAACTCCAAGCCACTTAGCGCAAGGGCTCGAGTGAACTGGCAAGCCTCCCTTCCGGGGGGCTCGGACACTAGCACACCTGCCAAGGCCTCCGCCCGCCGAGCCATCGCTCCATGTTGCCAGGCTGGTTGTCTACATCACCTAGGTGTCGAGCGGGCAGGTGGTTAGGTGTAGATGGCGGGGCGCGTGGCAACTTACTAGGATTAAAACAGATCTTTAATGACACCCGTCCTACGGCGTGGTGAAGGAATAAGAGGTAGCTGGGCGAACGGCACAGAAGGACAGGCAATCCTTCCCGGAAGACGTCACCAGCGCACCACCTCACGGCGCATTTAATGCACCAATCCTAGTCCATTAGAGTTAGGTATTTTCCACTATCGCTATTGCCATCGATTTTGGCAGGCAGATATACATTGTTTAGTCTGTGTAAAGACCATTTTAGCCACTGTGGTAGCCCCTTAGAATATAAAAGGAGGTCAATGGCTACCTTTCGGACGGTCGACACTCTATTCATTTACATGCGTAGCGACGCTCCCGAAGCATCCTTGCCGGGTCGCGACGCTCCTGTACTGTCAACTCGAATAAACCACACAACACAGAACGTAGGGTATTACGCTCCGGCGGCCCGAACCCGTCTAAACCCTCGCACGTGCAGTGTCCGGTGATGCTCTT
>CBMN010774980.1:0-10407 GCA_000582825.1 Hordeum pubiflorum | reverse complement strand
TTTGTGGCAGTTGATGACATGTTGTGTTATTTTGCACAATATGATCGTCGAGGATGAGGATGATGGTGTAGCCCAAACCAATGATTTTGAAGCACCTGGAGTGCAAGTTCAAATCCCTCAAGATCAAGATGCAGTTCAGCTTATGAACTTTCTGCAGATGCATCAGAACCTCCGAGATCGTTACGTGCACACACAACTACTCAATGATCTGGTGGAGCATATGTGGAGCCACAATGGAAATCAAAGAGCAGATGATTGATTGTGCACTTCAAATAATTTTGATATAAACACTTCTTATGTTCGGTACCAACATTTGTTTTACGTGCGACGTTTAGTACAGGATGATCGACGTGCATGGCTTTACATGGATTTGAGAGTCCGGATATGAGGTATTTGGATGCACAGAGCGAAATATGACGGGCCGTCCGGATGTGTCCACGGGCGTGCCCGGGCGCGTCCGCGAGCGTATAGAGGACCGGATTTGCTCAGTCTACGCCTGGGCATGAGCAGCCCGGCCCGACCCGAAAATCCCGAGCCAGGCCGGGCCTGATCGTGCCATCGGGCCAGGCTCGGGCCTGGAAAGCGAGCCCGACGAGCAGACCGAGCTGGGCTCGGGCTTGGAAACACAAATTTTTAGCCTAGATCGGACTGGGCCGGCCGGGCTTTATCGGGCTTTCCAGGTTCGGGCAGGGTTCGGGCCCGATTTGTTAGGCCCCACGGCCGGGCCGGGCCGGGCTCGGGCCTGAGTTTTCCCGTTCAGGCTTTTTCAAGCCCGTCCCAAAACCTGGCCCATCCCGGATTATGCCCAGGTTTAGCCCAGTCCGGCGGTAGATGCTCTAAGCATCTATGTCGAAGAAAAAAAATAGAAGTCATTCACGTTGATTGGCCTCACAAACATCTGGTGATAAACGCAAGAGTTCGGCTAACATGCACACAACCATACAAGTTCGACGATACAATAAAATTTCAGAAGCCCGTTGCAGGGTCTTTTCGGCCGGATAACCCGATCTAGATGTATGGGGAAAATATGTGGGAGTCTATAGGAGGTACCGAGTAAGGCAACATCTTCGACATTTGGATATTTAATGTGAAACTGCTAAAAAAATACTATTTATTGTGAATAACTTGAAATTCCCTATGTGCACGCTCTATTTTAACGGGCAATAGAGACGTATACACACACACTTGTGCTATTTCTAGCATGCAGTGGGGTCGTGCCCAACATTCGCCACGTCCCTACCGATCGTGGACGTGATCTTTCGCTACCAGATAGGATCTTCGGGAATTAACCAATGCCTTGTCATCGAATTATCATCTGTACCTAAAAAAGTCATTCCCCCCAATTTATTTATCTTAACATGCAAGCATGCCATCTTATTATACAACTATGAATAGGATAAGTCACACCTTAAAATGCAAGCATGCATGAAAAAAGACCCATCACAATATTCACAATGTATGGGAAAATATTTTTCATTCAATTATTCTACTAATATTCAGTAAATATTGCTCAACTATACTTAATCAAATATAACGCATACGTATTTCTAATTTTAGTTCTCATCTGATCAATCTAAATTTTCATCAACCAATTCCCATAACAATGTGGGGTATACTCCAGTTTTAGCTGTTAGTAGTACCAAGGTTGGCACGGTTAGTAGTGTTTTTACATGATTACTTTAGTTGTTATTACTACCAATGGTAGGGCACGGCTCATGGTGATGCAATGTGAAGGGCTAAGAGCATTTCTAGCAGACCCCTTATATCGCGGACCCATATAGTGGGTTTACAGTTCGTGGGATGCCTCGGATACGGGCCGAAAGAGCCGCGGTAGAACAGAAACCTAAAATGAACCAGAAATTTTGAAATTAGAACTTCACGCGAGAAATCAAATTACTTCATTCATAGTTGATCATCATACATACTTAATAGTTGATCATCATTCATAGTTGTACAAAATATACCGGAGTAGCAGCGGCCACCGTAAACCCTACTGCCAAAATTTGACTCACCGGAGCCATCCGAGTGCGGCGGCGACGCTAAGGCGGCGGACATCCTCAGTCGTCGTCGTCGGAGCTGAGGTCGACGTAGATGTCGTCCTGCGCCTCGGCTTCGCGGCGCCATGCAGCCAACTTGTCCTCGAACTATTGTGTGTTCGCGAGCCCCTGCTCGAGGAGGACGTTGTCGAGGTCGGCGTCCCAGCGGCGGTGCTGCGCCTCATCCTCCTCCTCCCGCACACTGCGCGCGAGGATGGCCGCCTCAATGGCATCCGCCTCCGCCGGATGAAGGAAATTCTCTGGGCCGATGACGCCACCGCCGCGCCGCTCTGGCTCCGCCTCCGCCTCCGGCTCTCTCTTCACCGCGCGGAGCGACGGGAGCTCCTCCGGCTCCCTTTTCATCGAAGTCAGGGGCGTACGTGAGCTCGACCCCCTGGCGGAGCTGCCTTCGGCGGAGGACAACCGTGCCTGCCTGTGGTCGTATTCCTCCGTCTCGCGACGAAGAAGCGACGGCAGCGGCTCTAGGCCGCGGTTGGTGCACTTCCGAGTGGCCCGCTTCCACGCGGTGTCGGAGGCCACGCATCGCTGCTGCTCGAGGTCGCCGCCACCGCCGGCACCGCAGCCCGCCGACCACATTCCGTGCCACATTTTGAGGGGGAGAGGGGGGATTGAGCTCGCCGGCAGCAAGAAATCGAGAGAGGGATTGGGGATTTGCGGCGACGCGCGGATAGGGTTTTGACCCGTATTCGAGCCGTGAACCCTTAGATATATTGCACGGGGGCGGTTTGCGGCCCACTGTAAAAACAAATACGGGCTGAACGACTATATGGGCTCTGGTCTAACCCAAAAAACAGGCCATGCTGAATTTTTACTGTTTGCCTCGTTTTAAGGGGTCTTCTAGAGATGCTCTAAGAGCAATTCTAACAGATCCCCTATCGGTAAAAAACAACTATTTAAGGTATGTTTGAAAAAAATCTTCAACAAATCTCGTAAACATGAAATAAATTTAGAGGATCTTGTAAACTAGCCCCCAAGTTTTACGAGACAATGTCCTTCCCTTAAACTTTTGGCGGGCTGAAATTTCAGCTCATCTCACGCGCCACACCCCCTGTCGTCGCGCCTATTAGCCGCCGTCGAGGTTCGCCTCGCCACGGTCGGGTCGCTGTCAGGCCACCGCCGTTGAGGTTCGCCTCGTCACGGTCAGGTCGCTGTCAGGCCACCGCCGTCGAGGTTCGCCTCACCACGGCCGGGTTGTTGTCAGGCCATCGTCGGGCAATCGCGCTGCCGTGGTTCCGGTGCGGTGCGGGCTGCTGCCGCGACATCGATGCATTGCAGGATGTTGCCGCCGCCGCGTGAGTCATCCTCCCATGCTTGGCTCCGGCCGCCGTCTGCAAGCCACCGCTGAAGAATCTGATGGGACAAAGGTATTCGATGATATTCTTGACCCAGTTTTATTATGCTTTGAAAAAAATTGTACGACAACCTTCAAACCTCAGGGTAACAAGAATACGTACTTTGCTAGGAGACAAGAAGCATATAGAAAGAATGTTGAGCAGGCATTTAGGGTTCTCCAAGCTCGGTTTAACATTGTTCATGGCCCTTCACGATTTTGGCATCAAACGAACTTGTACCGCATCATGATCACGTGTGTGATATTGCATACCATGATTATAGAGGATAAGAGGAAACACCCGTCTGACTATCGCTATGAAAATGATGAAAACAAATTTTGCATAGCACCAAGTTTCAAATAATGTTGCTTTGAAATTATTATCAAGTGTGTGAGTTTTATGTATCATTACTTGAATTTTTATTATGATTTTACACATATGCATGTGTCATTTTTATTATTTTTATTTTGGAATCATGCGAATTAAAATTGTAGAGGAAGAAATTTGCAGGATCTGATAAAAGTTGCTCTAAGAAACTTTACTTAAAATTTACGGTCATCCCGTAAAACCAGTTTTACGCGAAGCTTTTTAGGCAACTGTTGGAGTTGCTCTGGTTACCATCGTGTGAATATCAATAATCCTACACCTACGGATAATTAACGGAGAGTTACGGACCTCCCATCTCTTCTAACAAAAATGCTACACACGGCCTTTTACAGAGGGTTACGGACTCCTTCCAACTCATTGAACCTGACCCCCCTTGATTTTCAGCTGGGTGGGGCCCAGCCCTCCCCCTTAATCCATTGTGAGCTGTCGTTTCCGTCGATTCTTTTCCAGTGTCAAGTTTCGTGCAGGTGTTCTCGCAAAAAAAAAAAGAAGTTTCGTGCAGGTAATTAATCTGAAGGCGAGCCCGGTTAATCCTGCATAGTACTCCAGTAGAGTGCTATTTGGATGCTTTGCTGCGTGCGTTGGGATGCAGCGACGGGACGGACGGTTGCGACGGCCTCATTAAACTTGCAGCGAAGCGTTTGTTCGCCGGCGCACGGCGAGTTCGCTGTCGAGAGATACGGATACCCAACTCCAAAGCACCAGGTTCGTTCGCTCCAATCCATGCACGCAAGGAAAGCCCACGCGGAGGAGATCCTTCATTCCTACCCCCGTTTTGCCTCCAACTCCAAAGCGACCAAAAGGTCTGTGTACGTGCGGGTGCGGCCGCACTCACGCGCGTGTCCCTATCCCTGCAGCAGCTCTATCTAATCTGGCTAGCTGCAGGGTGCAACTTGGCCGGGGAGCGCCCTTTTCCAAAGTACGCCCGCGCAACCCCCCGCCCCGAGAACAATGGTGCGCACCGGGGCCGCGCCCTCTTATATATACTCCACGAACGGAGCAGAGAGTGACAGACACGAATAGCAGCAGCTACCACGGGCATCAATCCAGTTCGAATAGCTTCCAACGGTGGCCGGGCCCGGGCGAACTCATCTCCGATCGATCGAGCTCTCTCTGATTAACTTCATCGATCATGGGTCGTCCTGACTCGGAGGCGCCGACGTCGAGCATCGCCGCGGGGCTGACTGCTCACCACGCCCACGCCCACGGAAGAGGCGGAGGCGCGGCGCCGCCAGCGGCGCCGGACTCGCCCTTCGACACCAACGTGGTGATCATCCTTGCCGCGCTCTTCTTCGCTCTGCTTTTCGCCATCGGGCTCAACTCGCTGGCGCGGTGCGCGCTCCGGTATGTGGGCCGTGGGACCGCCGCCGCCGCTGGCGAGGGAGGGGCGACGGCGCGGGGTGCCAGCCGTGGACGTGGAGGCAGCGGCATCAAGAGGCGCGTGCTTAGGAGCCTCCCCGTGGAGGTGTACGGGTCTGGGGAGGTCATCGACGACGTGTGCGCCATATGCCTCGGCGAATTCGTGGACGGCGAGAAGGTGCGCGTGCTGCCGCGGTGCGCGCACGGGTTCCACGTCCGGTGCGTCGACGCCTGGCTGGTGTCCCACGGCTCCTGCCCCACCTGCCGGCAGCCGGTGATCGAGGGCGCGCCCGCCAAGGGCGGCAGCAGCCAGCAGCCCGCGGGCACCGAAATGATCGCCGTGGTCATCGTGTGAGTTCATTGCGCAACGAAGCATGCCATTGCCTGCCGGCACAGTACAGCAAGGAAGCAAAGTTCTGCATGCCCAAGCTCTTGTGGCACCATTTTCCGGCAAGGATTGCCATGCTTTGCCTGCCAGGCGCTGCTTGCTAGTGGAGCGTATGATCGAAGTGCTGAATTGCACATGTAAATATTCGACGGCGCAGAACACTGTACTGGCAATCTGACATACCATGAGTAAAAAGTTTTGCTTGATCAATTTGCTCCCTTGTCCCCCTTCCCGCCGCCGTCGGCCGGATGGGCGCCCGTCCCCTTTTCGGCGCGCCGGGGACGCAGACGTCGGCGTCGGCCGGTTGCCCGGCGCCTGGACGCGACACGTCGACGCGTGACCGCGTGCCGAACTGCTCATCCGCGCGCGAACCAACCAGCTGTGCAATTGCAACGTGCGTGCGTCCCAACGGCGTGCCTTAGCCCGCACGCGACGGCGATCGATCCGCGCGCGCAACCGCCGGGATTACTCCGTCGCGCCAACCCCCAGCGACCGCCACGTATAGCGGCACGGACGCCTGCTCCGTCGTCGTCACCCGGCGCGCACGCGATTCAGGCATCCCCGCTCGAATTAGTGGAGTGGCCCGTGACGTCGATGGATCGAGGACGACTGACGTTCAGTCCAACCACTTGGATGCTACGCGGGTTAGCTGAATAAGTTCCCCGTCAGTTTCACCCTTTGCCGACTAAAACTATCTAGGGAGTTACCACTTCCGTGGCAAAAGGAAGAAAAAGAGGCCACGTCCGTGGCAAAATATGCACATGTACATGCTTGACTGGTCACCCGATTACTCTAAACCACCCAATCATGAATCATCACGTATACATCATGTTGATTGGACGGTCTAGCTCGATCGGGTATCATAAGATCCTCACGCGAGCATATGTGGCACCATTCTAGGAGTTACCGATTTCTTAAAAATAATGGAGTGTGTGAATGGAGTATATTTACTCCATTAAGTTTTGATGGGACCTAGCCAATCCTCTAATTACAACGGAGTAAAACTTATTTTTGGTTGATGCATTTTGTCGAACACTTGTCATGTGCATATGCACACAGAGTGACTAACTAGTCGTCGATGCTCCGGTACTTAGGACCCGGACGGAGCGGTCCTCGAAGAGCATGAGCATGAGCACGCCCCTAGTGACGCCATTCCAGGCCGTCGGTGAGGACCACTGCCTCGAGCTATAGAGGTACATCGAGCAGGTGTACCGGGGCCTCCTGGCAGTCGCCCACTCCCAGTGGCCTCGAGAGCTCGAGCGCCTTGAGCAGGGACGACATGTCAGTGGCGCATAGGAGGTTATCTTGTCGGGAGGGCGGGCAACGGCGTGGAGGAAAGCTCGAGCACTAGCGCATGTGCATCCAGGGAGAGGGAGGAGCTCGCTTGGGTCGAGGTGGGGTGGTGGTGCTGCTGCGTCTGCCGTCCCCGCATGTTCCGCTTCCATCATGGCAACCTCGGCCTCCCTCGACGCTCCCGATCTGGATGGCTCTTGCGGCGGCACACCGGCGGGGACGGCTGCTGGGAGGCTATCTGGCGGGCACACAGAGATTGAGACAGAGCAGCGGCGACGAAGGGAAGCGAGCGCGCGGGCTGGCGTGGAGGGCGCAGGCGCACACGATGGTTCAAGGGCGGCACGGTTGGTCGCGGGTTGCCGGCTGCAGTGAACGGTGTGTGTGTGTGTGGAGGCGGGCATGAGGTAATGGGCAGTAGAACTTTTATTTCAGTCCTTTTTCATGGAATATATTTAGGAAAACGAGAGGCGTAGGAGTATAATGTTTACTCCCGCACATTGGGGATCGGTTAGGTGCGGTTATAAATGCCATTATGACAAGCAAATGATGAAGATCTTTACGATTACCGGCTTAATTTACAGATCAGACAAACTCCCTCCAACAACAACACAAAAATCGCACGCGAACACAGACATTTCAGAAGCAAAATGAAGTACTCCCTCCTTTCCGGTTTATAGGATTTATCTCAAAATTTTCAGATTTCCATTATATAAGTCTCATTTTGAGTCCAATTAAGTTAAAGAGCTTTGAGTCCCACATCACATTTAATGAAAGTGAGGAGAGAGGGTGTTGCGCTTATTGCCTCGGGAGTTTAATAAGTGAGAAATATTTCATTGGACAATTTTGTATCCACAAAACTCGTGTCATCCATTCAAAGTTTATCTTGATTGATGAGCCCTATAAACCGGAAAGGAGGGAGTAGCAACTAACTCAACATAGGTAGTCCAGCAATTGCACCCGTGGCAGCGTGGCGGGCGGGCCTCGTGGCGCGTCCTGCTCCTTCCACCGGCGCCGCTCCAACACGCTCCAGAGCCAGCAGAACACCGGCTTCAACGACTCCAACCACCGCGGCACCACCTCGTGGAGCCGCCACGACCTCCTGCCTGCCGCCGGCTCCTCCTCCCGGCCCTCTCGCTCGGTCGCCAGAGCCGGCGCCGGCATCGCGTCGGCGCCCGGGTCTACGAACCTGGCGGGGCTCGGCTCGGAGTAGCACCGGCGCAGGATGGCGCTCTTGAGCTGCGCCTCGAACGCGAGCCGCTCGTACTCGTCCAGCAGCGTGCTGCGTCGGCCGCCGCAGCCGGCGCTCACGTCCAGGCTGTACCTCGCCAGGACGGTGCCGACGTCGTCGTCGCCGCCGACAAATTCTATCGAGCTATCCATGGTAGCTGTACTATACCGGTATTATCGCGCCGCCTGTACGCGCGCAATGGCAATGCCACTCGCTGTATTTACGCACGCTCCGATGCTCGTGAGCCAGTGTGGTCCTCGCATGCAGCGCATTATTCTGACCAAAAGTTGGCCCAAGCCTGGCGTCGGAGCGACGGCAAGGATCGTCGCCGGAAATGCTTCTTGCTCTGTACGGCTCGTGCAAATCAAAGGGTGGGTCGCAACGTCGTCGCCATCTACGGCCTCCGATGAAGAGCACAGCACTGTTGATGGCTTGATGATCCACTCAGTCTCGTTCACTGTGTGCTTCGGGGACCTATACTATACGCAAGGAACAACCGAACAACACGTTGCCTTATTGACAAAGGGAACGGAACTTTGCACTGTGCTTCACCATAATTGCGTTGTACGAGATTCTAGCTCTGTCGATTTAATTACCAAACAGAGAAAATTCCATTTGCTTTTGTTTTTTGCAAACGCATCATGCAAAGTGGCAGTTGCAGACGGCCGCTGCAAGCAATCTGCTCACTTGCCAACATTGCCTTAGGCCCTGAATTTTGTCCGTTTGGATGGGCAAAACAACAGCGGACCGACAAATGGGTCCGGCCAGAGCATATGTACTCAACGCGAGCGACCTATTTGGAACTGAGAAGACAACTTTTCAAAAAGAAAAAACAGCCTCAGCCATGGCGCAAGGCAGGGGGATCGAGTTGCAGCCCGAGCACCAGTTGTGGGAGATGGAGGCATGCGGATTCAATCAACGTAGGAATCAATCAACAAAGGAACCGATTGGATTCAATAAACGAAGGAATCAAGCAATGAAACCTCAAATCCCCGGAGGGCCACGGCCGGCTAGAGAGGAAATTGGGAGATAGAGGCCTGCGCCGGTGGCCTCACCGGTGCACGCGGTGTCGCGCTGCGCTAGTGGCCTCGCCGGTGCGCGCGGCCACGTCCTGTGCCGATGGCCTCGCCGGTCCTGGTCGCGTGGGTCCTGGACGCAGAGCCAGCTCATGCTCGATTGCTGATATATGAGATCAGGGCGGACACCAACGGACGACGAGAGCGACGCAAGCGTCAGTTTCTTTCCGTTCCAGACATATTGCTCGTCCAGATTTGCTCCGAGTTTGAGACGGACAAGGAACAGACACAAGGCGGACGACTTGTGCGTTTGGTTAATAACGTTGGGTTAAGTTTTTTGTTCGGATGACCCAAACGGACGAAATGGGGTCGTGTGTTTGAGTTGGCCTTAGGCAACCGTCAACCATGTGTAGATGTTTGAATAAGACAGTCCGGTCATTTTTTTGCCATCCAACAACAGTCAACAAAGTTGTTCTAATTGTTCTCGACGACGTCTGAATTCCCACAAATCGAAACCAAATTGGAGCCGTTCTGCAGCGTCTGCCACGTGTGCATCCGACAACGCGGACCCACGCAAACCGTGGCGGGGCCTGGCATTTGGACTCTTTTAACATTGTTTCCGCTGCAACTACAAATTATTAGCACCATGTCATTCTTGGACGACAACTCCCGCCTCGTAGATGAGAGTGGCCATGGCACACACCTGGCCTCGAACACGGCTGGCAACTTCGCCACAAACGCTTCATACTTCCATGGCGGGCAGGCCACGAGGACGTGAAAGAGCATGGTGCCCCCATGTTTGGTTTTGGTAATTGATGTCAATCTAAATGGACTAATGGTTGCCTTGAGTTATATTTGACGGGTTTGTCCATAGGCATTGCTTGGAAACCATATGTTGGTTTCAAGGTTATTAGAAGAAGATTATGTGTTGACCAAGGTGTTATTCAAGGAGTTATCCAAACATTGATCATGTGAGTGTTGAGCCTATTGCAAGCATGTCCTGAAGAATAGTTTTGTGAGAACATTCATGTTTACCTTTAAGACATCATCTTAATGAGGAGTATTGGAAAGATACAAGACTGATCAAGACTAAGTAGAAAGAGTGATTCAAGTCGATCAAGACACAAGCGTAGAAGATGTACCGAGAAGGATCAAGTGATCCTATGGTACGGTAAACATTGTCGATTACGCTTTGTGTACTAACACATAGTCTCTGTGAGAGTTCTTTGCGGGGTTAGGTATGTTTTCATGGGTATGCATAAAAAGGAAAATCTCATATGACTGAACACCGACAACTGGAATGAAATGTGTGAACATGAATGTGATGTCGGTGGAAATACGTACTCCC
>CBMN010774707.1:0-10064 GCA_000582825.1 Hordeum pubiflorum | reverse complement strand
GGGTGGGGTGGGGAGGAGATGGGGGAGGGCGAACCGGGCGCCTTGGGCTTATAAGGTCCAGACCCTACCGCCAGACACTACGGCGGTGGGTTATCACTGCCTACCGCCAGCCTCTCTGGCTGTAGGTTCGTGCAAAGTAACGGCGACCATCAGTTACACGCTGACGTGGATTAGTCAGCTACCGTCACAGGGTCTGGCGGTAGCCTGTGGACACCTACCGCCGCCGGCTTTGATAGTAGGAAAAAGTGTCAGATCTGAAATTTTTTACTAACCGGGATCAGATCAGGCTAAAAGTTGCAAAAATGGTCAAAACAGTGAATTTTGCCTACCTATGGCGATTCCATCACTTGCTTGGCATTTCGCCGGCGAAACACACACGCAGAGATGCATGGTCAACGTGGGGGGACAGGCGTCAGATGGCGCCCCACACGAAGCGGCGGAACATTCGCCCGCCCAGTCAGTCGCCCTGCCGCTTCCGCTCTCGTCACCGCCCATCACCCACACGGCCACCTGCCATGCTATACCATGGTACCCTCACCGACGACGACGGGATGCTAGTAATTAATTAGTGCTCGAGGCCGGCGAGCCCCGGCATGGTGCAGTGTGCCACGGCGCCCCCACCGCGCCCTCGCCCTCGCTGACTTCTTGACTCTCTCGTGCATGCTGACTTCTCTCATCTCATTCATGTGGTAGTACTACAATGCGCTAGCTAGCTAGCTGTCCGTGTGCGTGCGTGCGTGCGTGCGTGTGTTGCTTTGCTTGGCTCAGCCCGACACGCCGGGCCGCACGCTCCGCGATCGCACCTGCGCACCGCACCCCACCCCACCGACGCCAACCTTTCTTTATCTCCTACTGTACGTATATAGTACCATCACCATGTCCACCTGCTTCATCTTTCATGTCATCTCATCTTGGCCATTTTAATTTGTTCCGAGGGACATTAGTTCCTGATTATCATTACTCTTCTATTAATTTCGATATCACCCTACGTACGTATGAGAGGTAGAGTTGGTGCTGAGAAGCCGATGGATGGACGTATGCGTGTGTAGATTTGAATTATGTGGCTCGACAGACGTCAATTTGCAAGCATCACCCACAAACCCCTTGTTTCAAGGGAAAGCAAGCGAACGCAGACAAGGATGGTTGCACGCACCGGCACCAGCACCAGCGCCGGCAAGGAAAAAAAAACATTACTGTCAGCAGACAGGCAGCGACCAACCCGGGATATACGGGCACCAGCATCGCAAACAAAAACCTGTGGTTAATTCGGGTGACAAGGACGCTTCAGCTTCAACCGTGCAGCAGCACACAGAATGCACTTGCTTTTGTTGTTGCTTTGCCATTCGCAGCAGTGGCTTGGACGCATCGCTCGCCCACCCACGGTACCGTGCGCGCAGTGGTTCCCCAAGGATTAATTTGCGTCGACAACGTACCGAGACCGAAGCTCTCTCACGTCCCGTGCGGGCTGGGCCGGGCCGGCATCTGTGTTGTGGTTTGGAACGGAGAAGCGTAGTACCCCCTCCGTAAAGAAATATAAGAGCATTCAGATCACTAAAATAGTGATCTAAACGTTTTTATATTTCTTTACGGAGGGAGTACATCTGTACATGGCCTCTGCTTAACAAACTCTAGCTCATCGGAAGAGACTGTTGATATTATGATAAGCTTTAGTAGTATGATAATGGCTTGGGTCCCCGTACATTGACAGGCATAGTTTTGCAATCCCGATGGACAAGCCAAGCAGTTAAGTCCACGATTAATTACTACTACTCCTAGCATGCACGTACTACAAGCCCAACACTTGCGGCAGCAAGCGTGGCAACTTGCACCCCAGGCCCTAAATTATTCCGCCCCTTGACCCGCCATCATTTCCATCCTGAAATCGCTCTGCCTACAATCAAACCTGCCTACCAAACCCGCCCCCGCCCCCTGACAGGTTTTTTTTACCCGTCGACGGCCCGTCTAGGCAGGCGAGCGGAGCAGCGACGTCCGTCCGTCCGCGGCGCCCATGCCCAGATTCCAGCCCACCGCCCCGACCAGCCCGCCCGTCGGCGTCAAATCGAACGTAGTAGTACGTGAAACGCGGGACAGCGGCTCGCCCCCTGCAAAAGCGCCCGTCCGATGGCGCGCATGCACCTATCGCTCGCGGTTGCACATTCCTTGCCCTTCCCCTACCCCTGCGACTTGCCCGACCAGCCTTGCTTCGCCTCTTCTCCCTCCCCTCCCCTCGCTGCTGTCGTCTTGGTGGCGACAGGGACGTGGTCAAGAACACTTGCCGGACAAGCAAGGCGGCTGACGGGACGCAAGCCATCTCCGCGTCTGTCTCTTCCGGCGAACGGTCGACGTCCAGCCCCCGGTCGAGCACGCACGCCTCGTATTGTGTCTGTATGTAATACTATAGGATTAGGGTGCGGTCTACGTACACCGCCGCTGACGACGGTGCTGATTGGTTTTCAGATAGACGACGACGCGCTAATGAGAACAAGAACAAGAACAAGGGAGCGTGCAAGCAAAACACCAGAAGTTAGGCGCAACAGGGCCGCAGATGCTACGTGCGCCGGTGGGTGGCTCCGCACCACACCTCTGTTTTCAGCAGTGCAGAAAGGGAAAAGAGATACAGTAAACATCAGCTTTGGAGGAGCAGTGGCGCACGGAATAATTGATTGTTGGTCGGTCACTAGCGCAGGCACTGTTGTTTTGGTCGATCCATCCGTCCGTCCCGGTTGGATGAGACGTCCATCTCATGCTACCATGATCGTATCCCCGCGCCAAAATGGGCAGGCAGCGGAGTTATGTTTGCCACTGCGAGCGGAGGAGATGGAGCCACGGAGGACCCGGACCTGGAGCCGTTAATGCCCACTGCCTCATCCCCAGCCCGGAGCAGAGCAGAGCAGAGCGGAGAGAGATACGTATGCAGCAGTATGAAACGCCCGGAGGCAAGAGCCAGAGCCAGTGATTCAGAATCGGCGGGGAGGACCGGGGAGTAATTGTTCTCGAGGCAACATCGCATAATTTCATTTAAGCCTGCCGCTGCCGGCGACCTGCATGATGATGATGAGCTTGTCCCTATCTCTGGCGCGCACACCGGTCAGGCGCCAAAGAGCATTCAATTCTCTGAGCCGGCGAAATAAAAAGATCCGCGGCATGGCATGGCATGGCGACCGGGAAGTACGTTACATTCGATGATGATCATGAAAGGTACAGTACTGCTGGTAGTACCCAGAGTGGTACTGCTGCTGCTGCTGCTGCTACATTGATTTGTTTGCAGCTCCTACGGTACGGCTACGACGACGGGAAAACGAAAGGGAAATGAGCTAACTCGAGAAGGAAGAAACCAGAACCACAGCTTGTACTTGAGCTGTACGCGTGGGGGGTACTTGGTCCGGCTTATTGCTCGCTAATGGAGGACTAGGAGTGGCCGGCGACCTAGGTTATTCGGCTGAAGATCGATGGATGTTGCTTGCTTGCCTCCTTCCTAGCCCCCTATGTTGTCGCTCCCGGCGTCCGTCAGGATCGTCAGCCTCCGGGCCGACTTCACGAACGCGCTGCAAAATTCAACGTCGCGTCTCAGCTCAAGAATTCATTCATAACCAGTGATCATCAAGTAATGATTTGAGGTTGACAATGTGCTGCTCACCTGAAAGGCTCATCGCCGATGTGCTTCACCTCGCCGGCGGCGCTGCGGTAGAGCACGTGGTTCCTCAGTTCAGCGCAGTCCATGCCGAACATGTCGGACATGCGGCCGTACAGCTCCTCGAAGGAGCCCAGCGCCGAGAGGTCCAGGTTGCGCCCCACGGCGTCCGACTCCACGAAGACCTTGCACTGCCCGGGCTCCAGCCCCAGCTCCGGCGCCGCCTGGCTGCCGCTGTCCCCGAACCACTGGAGCCTCCAGGAGGACGTGTTGTTGTTGTTGTTGCTTGGGCTGCCCTGGATCACGCCGGAGCCGGACCCGGAGCCTTCCGAGAGGTTGGGCGCCTTCTCCGCGTCCCAGTTGGGCGAGCCGCACCCGCCGGCCACCGGCGAGGCTGCTGCGTCAACGCCGGCGCTGCTGGACTTCATCTGCTCCTCGGTCAGTATCGCCTGCCCGAAGAGCAGCAGAGTCTTGACGTCACCCGCCTTCTTTGGCGGAGTGCACGCCCTGACGTCGTCTTCGCGGGCGGGCGAGGTGCCGATCGTCAGGTCGGTGCTGATCCTTGGTGCGCGAGGGGCGACGTGGTCGGCCGCGGGCGGGCGGCGGGCGCTGCCGGAGTAGAGCAGGCTCGACTGGAGGTTGCTGAGGTGGAGATCCGAAAAGGACGGACCGAATTGCGCATGCCTGGTTCCCTGTATCCCTGCGAGAGGAGCACCATTGCTGTCCGGGAAGGGGAAGAAGGGGAAGCTGTGGTGCATGAGTTGGTCGTGGCCGTGGCCGTGCGCCAGCGGGTGGTTGGGCGGGAACGGCGGCGGCGGCGGGTGGAAGAGCTGCCCCTCGAAGGGGAAGTCGGTGTAGGACGGGATCCGCGGCTTCTTGCGCGGCGGCGAGAAGGACGGCAGGTGGAGGTTGGGCATGCTCGACACGAGCTCCACCAGCCACGGGCACACGCGCTTCACGTTCTGGAGGAGCTCCGGCTCGTCCCAGGTCACCTGCAGATTCATCATGGAGGAATTATAAATCAGATCATGGATTTGTTTTCCTTGTTATTATTACGTGCCGCCATGGTCCCATGGCATTGAGAGTTGCCATGTGGTTGATGGTCTGAAAGCCAGTTCGTTCAAGAGAATCTCCAGCCAGAGTGTGCCGTGCGGTGCGGTGCGTACCTGGAGGAGCCGCCAGGGCGACTGCGGCCACCGGCTGGGGTCCGCGGCGTGGATGCCGGCGACGGTGCCCATGAACCAGCTGATCCGCGACGAGTCCTCGGTCTCGAACGCCATCTTGAAGCGCATGCCGGGGCACCACTGCACCTGCATGGCCGCCCTCACCGCGCCCGCGCGCACGCAGAACTCCGGGCTGCTCGCCCGCGGGTAGTACACCACCTCGAACGGCTGCCCGGCGGCGGCCAGCCTAGCCGCCGCGACCACGTCCTCGGCGGGGACCTTGCCCTTGGCGGCGGCGTCGCCGGAGCTCGCATTGCCGCCGCGCATCAGGCCCCTGTAGTGGTCCCAGCCGGAGTGGCCCTCGTCGCAGAAGACGCGCTTGGCGCGGCGGATGCCGACGTGGACCTCGCCGCCGTCGCTGCGCAGGAAGACGATGGAGTCGCCGGCGAGGAGCTTCTTCTGGTTGACGAAGTTGCTCCATCCCGTGGTGAGCAGGTGGCGGCGCGGGGTGCCCCGGTAGATGTGGCGGAACTTGAACTCGTCCCCGTGCACGTCCTTGACGACGATGCTCTGCACGGGCGGCTCCGAGCTGTAGTCGAGCGCCGGGAAGATGGTCTCGGCGCAGAAGCGCGGCACGGAGAAGCCGCCGCCGTTGTTGGCGTCGGACTGCGTGAGCGTCTTGGCGAAGGAGGCCGGCTTGGGGCGGTCGTCCTGCGCCCTCCCTTCGCCGGCGGCGTCGCCCACGTCGACCACGGGGTCGCCGTGGCGGAGCGGGACGAGGCGGATCTTGGCGAAGACCTCGTCGCTGTGCGCGTCGGCCATGAAGCGCACGGCGGTGACGCGGCAGGGGAGGAGCGCGGGGACGCGCGCAGCGGACAGGTCGACGGCGCCCGTGGCCTGCTCGGCGTGGCCCTGCGGGAAGTAGTAGACGGCGGCGCCGACGGGCGGCACGGTGCACATGCTCCCCGCGCAGGCCAGCCAGAGCTGCGAGTCCACGGACCGGGGCTGCTCCTCGCCGCCCGCCGGGCACGACAGCTCCGTGAAGGTGAGCATCCTGCCTTGCACGCGCGCGTATGGCGTGCGTCGTCGGCGCGCAGGCTGGTGCTGCTGGCGCGGCGATGGATGATGGTGGTGAGGCGAGACCAAGTAAAAGGGGAGGACTGGATGGAGTGAGTGGGGGCGGGGCAATGGAGTTGCGGTTGCAGGGGGGCGTGCGGTTCGGAGGGGAGTTGTGCGGGCGGGGGAGGATCGGTTTCCCGTGCGTGTAGGGCTCCCACGGTAAAGAGGGGGAGTAACAAACCTCCACGGCCCCCGCGGCTTCTTATAAGCGAGTGCCGTTGCATCCATGGAAATGGAATCGCTGGGGAACATACCTCCATGCTTGCCGTGCGACGCTCTCTACACGGGACATGCGGGTCGGGGCCAACCGGTTTCATCTGCTGACCGTACCCCCCCGTACATGCAACACCGTATCGTTGGACTGGACTCAGCTCAGCTGACTAGCGCCTTCCGTATAACCCGCTCGCTAATGGTGTCTCCGCCCATTTTTCGTTTTTACTGATGGCAGAAACAGTGAAGAAGCCGGATAAAACGCCTTTCGGCTATTACAACGTCGATCACAAGAATTAGCGGCCTCATCCATCAAGCACATCCACGTGAACTATGATACATGCTTTACCTAAACCAACCTCATGCGATGATGATAAGGCAAACGATGGAGCAACCAAGTTGCATCGAGCAACCGACACCGGAGACCTTTACAACAAGACCAAGACCCGGGAACAACACAGACCAACATAGCGCACCCACTACGCCAAGAGGAAATTCGCAAGTGGACGACAAGGTCTGGTCGGACCTCTCTTTTTCTACAGAGAATTTAGAGCTTTATTCAAAAGAACGCATTCTCTGACCAATCAACCAGGAGGCTGCTGATCAGGAAGCTAGGAGTTTCCATAAGCCAACTTTCGCTGTCAGTCACTGTGCAAGCACGTTTTGCACAAAGGTGAGCCGGGCCGTTGGCTGATCTACTTACTTGTTCAATTACAAAGGAATAAAAACTAGTAGATAGCTCATCAATTTCTTGAAGAATTGGTGTCACGACTGAACGATTGTTATGACGAGTGTTTAAGAGGTTTACTACCTCCAGACTGTCAGTCTCCATCACCACATGAGAGAACCCTCTCTGATTTGCAAAAGTGACACCATCTCGAAGGATAGGGCTTCTGCAATCAGGGGATCGGTGACTCCAGGGTGCGGTTTGCACCGGACACCTAGTAGAGCGTTTGCAGAGCGTGCAACGCCTCCGACTCCGCTTTTGCCATCATCATGTAGGACTGTTGCGTTTGTACTAATATTAATATGGTTGAGCTCCAGAAGATGCCAACCATGGCCAGGTATAGCAATTACCTGCTATTTAGGAATGTTTAGCATCGCCAAAGCTTCTCGGGTTAACCTCACCAAGTTGGCTGGATCTTGTTTGTCGCCATCATGTGTCCATCGATTTCGTGAAGTCCAAATGGATCACATGACTGTGATGATAGTCGATCGCTCTGTAGCTGAGAACACCGGATTGCATAAAATATCAGTAGCCCATGAGGAAGGGTGGAGCCGTGGTAATTTTATGTCCATCAGCAAGCATGCTTCCTCCAAGAATCTGCTAGCATGCAAACAATGTATGAGTGCATGCTCCAGGTTTTCCTCCTTAGCTTGACAGAGTGTCGTGGTATTTCCACGATAGATACCATGGGGTAGCTTAAGTCGTGGTTTGGGGCCGACGGGCGCCTACGGCGTTCAGAGACGGGTGTAGGTGCGGTGCACCAATGGACACAGTCTTACCCAGGTTCAGGGCCCTCCGGTGGAAGTAAAACCCCTAGTCCTGCCGATGTCACTATGGAGACAAGAATACAGGCTGCTCCTTGAGCTGTTCAACAGGAGGAAGGAGAAGCTCTAGCTCTGCCTTTCTGCCTCGTGTATGAGTGTGTGTGTGTGTGTGTGAAGAAACGGCCGACCCCCCTCTGGGGGGCTTTATAGTGTAGCATTGGGAATGCAATATGGGGGTAGAAATGGGGGCGGGCCCTAGCTGCCAGCCTCTCTAGCCGGACGTGGGGCCCGCCGGCTATAAGGTCTTGTCGTCTACGGGGCCCACCGGCTGTTCGTCACTATGGCATGTACATGCCATAGTCAGGGAGTTGGTGGCGCACCCCTGCTACAGGGCCGGACCGCCGCGTCGAGGTTAACGGTACCAGCGGCCCTGTAGCCACGCCTCGCCCCGTCAAGGGGTCCTGTAGCAATCCTTTGCCCCGTCGGTAGGCCTTGTCTTGTCATCGTATGTCGGTATGGGCGGATGGGACAGACACTGACCCCGTCGGATGTCGCCATAGCCGGCCAGGGGAGCCGGCCCATACCCAGCCGACCCCCAACTTGGGGGATCGCCCCGTGCTTCTGTCCGGCCGGCCCGCGAGGGCAGCTAGCCAAATGTTTCGAGTGTTAACTGCTCTGCTTTGGCATACCCAGGGGTCATATTCCCATCAGTAGCCATAGAAGCTATTGGGATCCAGAGGTCTCGATGAAGGGGCCCAGCAGCCCCCCCGAAGTCATAGATGTCTTGACGATTTTGGGTGAAGAGGTGGTCGGACGGCGTCCGACCGCCGACTGGCCCGAGCCTACCGGGTCGGGCGTCGGCTTCACGCGATCGCCCTGGCCAGGAGACCGTTGGGCGGTCAGGCACCGCCACGGCCGCCTCGGGTTCTACGCATCGTGCTTCGGGTCTGCCACCGGCCCAGCGCGCGCCACTTGTGGGCCGTAGAGGGGGCGGGCCCCGCTACCACATGCGCGACGGTATGTCACTATAGGCCTAGGCCAGGCCCCAACGGTTGGGATTCCTGGTGCCGTTAATGTGCCCGCACACCACGGGGTACTGGAGGTCGTGGGCGTAACGGATCCCCACGCCCTCACGCCTCCCGAGGGGCATTTAAGGGAGGGGAGGAGGAGAGACCGAGGCTTACCAACCATTTGCCCCCTCCTTGTCTTCCTACTCTCGCTCGAGCTAGCTCAACGCTCCTCGAGCTCTTCGCGCCGTCGCTGCCCCTTCCTCGTCCTCCATGCGCCCACAGCGCCTGACGTTGCTCCTTCCCCTCTTCCGCGCACCCGCAGCGCCCGCCGCCGGCGCCCCGCTGGGCACCCTTTTGTCTACTTACCCATATCATTGGACTGAACTCAGCTGACTAGTGCCTCGCCTTCCATATAGCCCGATTGCTAATACAATAGTTTCTTTGCTTGGGCTTTCAAAAATATAGGCATGTACTCTGTCAAATCGGCATACCGTGCTCCGGTGAATCAAAAAGGACGAGCAACTCTAGAAGAAGGGATGGTTATCAGTGCCTCAAAGCGAGATCAACAGACCAGGACATCTTTATGGAAGCTCAAAGTTGTGCCCAAGGTTAGAATTTTTCAGTGGAGAGCACTACATAGTATCCTCCCTCATGAAGCAGCCCTGAAGCACAAGCATATTAAACCCCTCAGTATGTGCAATGTTTTATTTGGAAAAAGAAGAGGATCTCATGCATGCATTGATCTCTTGCTCTCATGCACGGAGATTTTGGGATGAGCCTCAAACATGGTTCGATTTTTGTCTACCCAGGTTGCATCCTAATACATGGTCGAGGGATACTCTTTGTGATGGTCGTTTCACGGATCACGTAAGGGCGAAAAAGTTGCTAGAGAGATTTGGTCAATAATTGATGATGCTTGTGATATTTCTGTACCTTTATCATTTCATGATTTAGTTGTTTTCTGGAAACAAAAAAAAGCCCGAGAGGCAATCAATACCATGACTTCTGCTACCTTATGGAGCTTATGGCATCTGCGGAATGAATTTGTCTTTAAGGGGCAAAGATGACGAAGTTTGTGCTGTATCATGGATCTGGTGGGTGATATGATTAGGGAGTGAAAAAAATTGTGTTCGGACGTCCAGGGTGCTCTTCTTCTTTGATGCTTAAGACTCTTGGATCATCGAAGAGGGGAATTTCTTAGGATAGATTGGTATGGTTGAAGTATTCGGGCAGGAAGGGGTGTGTTTTTGGTGCATCTGTTTATCTTACCAATGTTAGCGCTCTCCCTTGGCCATGTAATGAATTATGATGTAATAGGGATAGACTTTTGGACCCTTTGTTTAGTCTTTGGCAGCTACTTCTGGTTGTCGCCGAGAGATGTTTAACAGTTTGGTCGTGCTTTGCCTTGGCTCTGATAAAAAGTTGGGGCGGGGGGGGGGG
>CBMN010774569.1:0-10895 GCA_000582825.1 Hordeum pubiflorum | reverse complement strand
GTGCCTTTGGCCTCGTTATCATTGTAAGATATGAGCTTGTAACCGGAATCTATCAATAAAGTCAGTTCAGTTCCAAGTTGTTGTGTGTTTCCAGGGGACACGATCTCTGGGCTGTAAACACTGGTAATCCGTCTCTCTGAGCCGGGGTGCCACAACGACCTGACCAATGGGGTCCACTGGTCAGTGGCTCAGGGGTGAGGGGAGTGCGCGAGTGGGCTGGTCTGGCTGTTTGGGCCTTTTTTCTTTTGTTTTTTGTTTCTATTTATTTCTTTCCATTTTCTGTCTGATTGTAAATTGAAAACTGTTTTGAATTTGAATTAACTTTCAACAGTGGACCACTTCTAAATTCCAAATGGAATATTTAGAAATGTTTGGAGATTTGGCCACTTTAGGCAGATAAATTCTGCACTTTCACTTTCAATTGAAATTTGAATTTGGCTTCAGCGCCAAAGTTGTTTCAAATCCCATTTAAAAATAGGTAAGGGGTCTAGGTCATCATTTGGTCTTGTGGAATTTCATTTCCTGCCAAATAATTTACAAAGCCATAATTGATAACTCCTATTGATTTCAATTTGATTTTCAAATAATCAATCAATTTCTTTTAGGGAAATCATTTATTTGGCTTGAATATTCTTGGGACTTATTTAATTGGTTTTGCCCAACAATATTTCAAATGGTTTGGGTTCCACCTATTCGTTTGCTAGATTTCCACTAGTTGCATTTGGATTTCAACCTAATAATTAATCAATCAAGCAATATAAACTAGCAATCAATCAATCAAAGGGTTTTGTTTGAAAAAAAATCCCTGTGAAATTTTTAACATACTAGAATTGGGAAAAATCTGGAATGTGACAATCCATGTACCTTGCGAGCAAAGTGTCGAACACACTGCGACCTTGGTGGAGACGTGCCCGGTGAAGAGCACCTCGACCTCATAGACCCGCAGAAGACGAGGCGAGGACGGCCAACGACCTTGGAGCACGAGGCGGACGGGCTTGGAGGCCATGGGCGGCGTCGGCCGTGGTATCTTTAGCACCGGCGGCGGCGGCGCGAGAAGACCAGAAAATCCGTCTTGAACTCCTCCGAAAGCGGTGAACGGGGGAGGGGGTGTTGTGTGGATGCGGCGGGGCAAGCCTGGGCGACGATGGAGTGGCTGGAAAATGAGCGGCGACGGCTATGACGAGCGGGAGGGTGTAGGCCGTGGAGGAAAGAGAAAGCGTCCGCTTCATGTACATGCATATGCAAACTATTCATAAATTTGAATCGAGAATGGGTCGAGAAGGGACAAAAAAGACATTTGAGTCCGTTTAAACGACACATGAACGGACCAAACGCGGTGAGTTGACCTAACACCCAACGAGTAAACCGGAGCCAGGTGGGTTGGTTGGGCCCACATGGCGGCCCCACGTGATACGCCGCCCGCGGATGGCGCGTAGCTATTTCCTGCAAGGCAAAAAATCACGGAAAGGAAGATTTGGGCGGAGAGCATCACAGCCAATAATGCCGCAACGCGCCTCCCCGTCTCTTTCATCCCCCCTCTCTCTCGCTGTCGTCGTCGTCGTCGTCCCTTCCATCCCCGCCACCACCTCCTCTTCCTCCTCCTTCCAAGATCTCCAACACCACTTTGTCACTTCTTCTCCCTCCCCGCAAACTCCCCTTGACCCCTTCCAATTCGATCCGTTTCGCTCTGCTGCTTTGGCCGGGTATCTTGGCTGCTTCCATCGGATTGGATAAAACAAATACCTCCCCACGCCGGAAGGGAAAGTGGGACACCGCTATCCTGAATCGCCTCCCATTGCCTCTCCTGCTCTGAGTAGAAATTTTGTGTCCAATTCCACGCGGGCGGATCAGAGTTGGTTGGGCAGCTTTTGGTGCCGTGCGGATCCGGTACGGGAGGCGAGTGGATCGTCGGCGTCCTTGTTCTTCTTGGCATGAGCGTTGGGGAAGATGGGGCTGGATTACTACAACGTGCTCAAGGTCAACCGGAGCGCCACGGAGGACGACCTCAAGAAGTCGTACCGCCGGCTGGCCATGAAGTGGCACCCCGACAAGAACCCCGGCGACAACAAGGCAGAGGCCGAGGCCAAGTTCAAAAAGATCTCTGAGGCCTACGAGGTACTACTATTCTAATCAAACCCCTCTCGCATTTTAATTCTTCTTACAAATGCCGCTTGCAACCATCATACTACTATCTGTTTCGATTGCGATCTACAAAGCGTTGCAATCATGTCAGTTTTTATGGGCATTGAATGTCGTTTGTTATGTCAATCTTGACCTTTTCACAAAAAAAAAATTACGATAATAAAAATGCTAATGTGTCAAGATAATTCTGCTCAAATTGCTGAATTTTGTGACCTATATCAATCTTGATTTTTGCACACACAAATATAATACTAGATATTATGCCTGCCTGCTAATCTGTTTGCAAGAATTTGTATGATTAAAACGTTTTCAAGTTTTACAGTGATGCTTCAAGGTATTGCTTGCGCAAATTGCTGGATTTCTTTTATGACCAAAGTCTACTGCCTTTCAGGTTCTGAGTGATCCGCAGAAAAGGACAATATATGATCAATATGGGGAGGAGGGCCTGAAGGCCTCCGCGGACGCCGGTAGCTCGTCGTCATCTATGAATGGCTCCACCAACCACCGTTTCAATCCTCGGAATGCCGAGGACGTCTTTGCTGAGTTCTTCGGCAGCAGCAAGCCTTTTGATGGGATGGGGCGTGCCAAGTCGATGAAGTTCCAGACAGAGGGCGCCGGCACCTTTGGTGGGTTCGGTGGTGGCAACGAGAGCAAATTCAGATCATACAATGATCCTGTCGGCGCCAGCTCTAGCCAGCCCCGGAAGCCACCGCCCGTGGAGACGAAGCTTCCCTGCACGCTTCAAGAGCTATACTCTGGTTCGACACGCAAAATGAAGATATCCAGGAACATTGTCAAGCCTAATGGGTAATTGGACTGATTCCCTGCGATATTTCCATGAATTTCTATCCTGCATTCCAAACTGGCCCATACTGGAGTCAGATGGAGATGTCAAACTGGCCCGTACTGCGATATTTCATTTTTTTCCCATGTTACCTTTTCCTTACCTGCTCAATTTTGAACAGGCAACTGGGCACTGAATCAGAGATTCTGACTATCGATATAAAACCCGGATGGAAGAAAGGGACCAAAATCACATTTCCAGACAAGGGCAATGAGCAGCCGAACCAGCTCGCCGCCGATCTCGTCTTCGTCATTGACGAGAAGCCTCATGATGAGTACACGAGGGAAGGCAACGACCTGCTGATCTACCAGAAGATCGATCTGGTGGATGCATTGGCAGGAACCACAGTCAATCTGAAGACCCTCGACGGGCGTGACCTGGTGATCAAGCTGACAGATGTGGTAACACCGGGGTATGAGCTTGCAATCGCCAAGGAGGGGATGCCTATTGTGAAAGAAAATGGGAGGAGAGGCAATCTGAGAATCAGGTTCGATGTTGATTTCCCGAAGAGGCTGTCATCGGAGCAGCGGCAGAATATTAGGAAGGTTCTTGGAGGGGGAGGGCAGCCTCAACAGTAATGATGACGTTCTGGAAGCAAATTCAGTTCTCCCATAGTTGTCCATGAAATGCAGACTAATTCAGGTGTTCTTCTTCTTTGGTTGGCTTGTATGTCTAGTTATTTTTGGTTTGCGGGTACTTGTTCCTGATCTGCTGCTTTGTTGAAGAAATAGCGACAGTAATTGTTGACTACTCCATACAGATTGCCACGGTGTAATGTTAATTTGTTCACTTGTTCAGTTACATATTTCAATAGTCCTTGAAAATTGTACAAATTCCAGTTTTCTCCTTCCTTTGTGAATTATCATGTGTTGCAAGTAAAGAGTGAAAGCATTTTCCAGTTCTAGTACGTACTGTATTTGTGAATTATTATGTAGTTTGATGAACAATGCCAAATTTACCTTGATTGGCAGGATTGGAGTCTTGAGTCTTGTAGTTGATGCAAGGAGAAACTTGACAGATTTAATAAGGTGTGATCGTATATACTGTGCCTTCCAAATTCCAAGCACAAGGGTTATACGTCAAGACGACACTGCTAAACTACCCCCTTAACCTAATAATACGAGTATGGTAACGACAAGCAATTCAAAAAAGATGCAGTGGCTCATTTTAATGCCTAAAAAGATCACCATCAGCACTCAAGTTGTATTCCGTAGGAATAACAAAAATGCAAAGTTGATTTTTAACTCAAAAAAAAAAACGGTGGCACTCCGTATCTGTATCCGTAAATAGCAACGGCCGTGCTTGAATTGTGGCCTCATCGCTCTGAAAAGGAAACCGTTGCATTTCGCGGCTCCGTTTCCACGTGGATGAAGCCGCCGGCGACGGTGTGGTACGACCCGATGCCGTCGTCACCGGGGACGGGGACACGGCGGCGTGTCGCTGTCAGGGTGTACGCCGACGGCATCTACGATCTCTTCCACTTCGGCCATGCTCGCGCGCTCGAACAGGCCTCCTCCCCTTCCTGCTTTCTTTCGCAATTGCAAACCTCCTTGGGTTCTGAATTCTGATATCCTTTTGCAACTCTTGTCTGTGTCCTCAGATTCCCCAACACGTATTTGCTGGTGGGCTGCTGCAGCGACGAGGTGACGCAGTGGTACAAAGGCAAGACCTAGACCGTCATGACCGAGGAGGAGCGCTACGAATCGCTTCGCCATTGCAAGCATGTATCTCACTTTTTTTTAATCTCAATCTTGTCCTTTCTAGCAATGCAATTTTCCTTACTCTTCCATTCTATTCTGAACCTTATTAAAGGTGGGTCGACCAAGTCATACCTGATGCTCCCTGGGTTATCAACCAGGAGTTCCTCGACAAGCACCGCATCGCGCACGACGCGCTTCCGTCAGTATATACTTATTTATATGTAACAAATACCATTCACTTTGCATACTTCCAAATCATCTAGTGTGAAGCACGCTTTGACGCATGCAATAGGAAAAATTATACAGTACTAAGTAGTTCCATCCATTCCATTTGATCAGTTTGTGTAACTAACTTCATGTGCTTTATTCCAGGTATGCAGACACTAGTGGAGCTTACAAATTTGTTAGAATCTCCTCATTCTGTTGACCTATATATAAACCATCTCTCTCATGGTCGCCTAACTGGGAACGTCCGGTTTGTGTGCTGTTTGTGCAGGTCAAGTCCATTGGGAGGTTCAAGGAGACCAAGCGCACTGATGGCATCTCGACATCAGACATCATCATGAGGATCTTGAAGGACTACAACCAGTACATCATGCGGAATCTCACCCGGGGTTACTCCCCAAAAGACCTCGGTGTGAGCTATGTCCAGGTGCCTGTCCATTCCATTCCCTCAAAAACTTCTCAAAAAGACAAGAAAACCATGCTTCTCTTTTACTGGAAAAAAATGTGATCAGGAGAAGAAATTGAGAGTGAACATGGGCATTACCAAGCTTAAAGAGAAGGTCAAGGAGCATCAAGAGAAGGTGATCGATCCAATCCAACTTACGTGACAAAGCACACCCAATCAGGGACACTAGTCTTTACGTGATTTTACAAAATAAATTTATTACATATGCAGTTTCACAGCGCCGCAAAGATAGCTGGAAGCAATCCTGTGGAGTGGATGGAAAATGCCGACCGTTGGATCGTCGGGTTTCTTGAGAAGTTTGAGGAAGGTTGCCACATGATGGTAATCAATCCTCGAGTAACTTATCCGCAGTTTGTCAGCGTAGTAGTACTTTGTGATCATGAAATGTGTTTGGTTTGTTCGTTTCACAGGAAACCGCGATTAAAGATAGAATTCAGGAGGGGCTCAAGAGGCAAGCCAAGTCGGAGTCGGACTTTTCTGAATCAGACTCAGATTCATGAAGATGTTTTGTATTCCTGTAGTAAATGTGTAGTACAATGAGATTAGAACGCTGTCATAGTCTTGCCTGACATCTAAGTGACCATGGTTTTGGTTTATAATAGGGGATAGTGTACTGTTTAGAATAATACTATTCCATTTCAGGTGATTGATTCATCTTCTTTGATAGCAGTTGCTCATTTGAACCTTACATACTACTCGTAAATGAATTGCTCAGATAAACTTGGATTTGCACGACATGTTCTTCATCTTATGAATATGTTTTGTCAGATTTAGATAAGCTAGAACTAGCCTATTTGCTGAATCCATGATAATATATCTCTATCTAAAGATTAAAGTCGATGCACCAGGTGCAAGAATAAATAACTTAATTTCAAACATGACGGTTGAGATATCTGTTTTTCCAGAGATGCTCTTTCACGAAATAAATATGATATTAATATTTTTAGAAAACAATACAGATTTACCAGACAGTACAAATGAAAAACAAACGAGATCCTAATTCCTAAATGCTTTCATCTTTGACCGGAGAACCTGCATAAGCCTGAACTGTCTAAGACGCTTCACAGTTGGCACATTGGCCGGAGACACACCGCGAGTTTTGCAGGCATGGTATCTGGTATCATCATTCTGTTTCAGAGATGTTGAATCAAATAGTACTTGTTATCTTGATTCACATTTCTACTATGAGATTACATCATTTTCCACTGTATGTCTGAATATGCAAGGATTCGGCAGAAGCAGTTCATCAACATTCACCGTCAACTTTGTGTTTTACATCAGAATGCTTGCTGTTGAGGAGACAGTTGCCTGGAATGATTTCATCGTCTCATTGCTAGGCTTCACCTGTGGCCTCGGAAATACATGTATACTCTCTGCAAAATAGTAGGAGTAAATTTTAAGGATGTCACCAAGCCATGCAGGAAAGTTGCGTGGATTCAATAATTGTGTGTGTAATAGTTCCAGAAAAAACACAGCAAAAGCTTATCATTCTAGTAGTTGCACAGGATTAGGAAGTAAGGAAGCATCCAAATATAATTTTATCTTATTTTCCTTCCTTCTATCACGATGTCACTAACACGAATAAATGCAAGGGGACAAGAATTAAGTCATGCAGACTAGACTCCGAATTTGGAGCTTCGCCACAACCAAGCAAGTTCATAAGAGCGGTAGTAGTAACAACCAGGTCAAAATATTTTATGGCAACAGAAATGTTGAAAGAAATGAGGAGATGACATGGGCATCAACCTCAAGCACCCAAATGCTTATAAGAGATTCCGCCATGAACAATACAAATCCAATTAGATAAAGTACCTGCATTGCTCCAAAACAGACAAGAATTAAGGCCCACTGCAAGTTACATCACTGAATTTATGTTCATAGTTAACCATAATAATGTAATGCAGACGAACGTACCCCGACAAACATATCCGTGTTTAAAACCTCGATAGCCACAAGAATTCCCCTGATTTCAGGTAAAGAAACAGTACTGAACTATTGCAGTTGAAAACTTAGCAAGAAAACAGCACTGTAGTTATTGGACTTACGTAAGAGTTTTCCCCATGAATATTATCGGTGGAGCAATTGCAGCAATAACACAAAATCCAACATGCACCTGGCACATATCAAGCCGTCATTATGCTCAGCTCACGTTAGGGATGAAAGATAAATATTGAGAAAAATGCAATAGAATCAGATGTTTAGATTATTAGCATACGGAACTCAGCTAAGTGGACAAAACTACGAGTAGAAGACGAAGAACTGGGCAAATGTCACCACGCTATCAGTTCTGGCTTAAAAAACAAGAGAATCCAGTTAGCAAATTTAAAATTTGCACAGAGCATTGTCTGAGCAATTATTTACTTGGGCTGGTAGTTAAAAAAGAAACCTCATGGCCTGGTACAGAGGTCTGTACCATAGGATGTATGAAAGAGGACATCCAAATGTCGCATAGATGATGGCGAGGAGAAAAAGAACAATGTCTGCCATAAAAAAGATAAGAAAAAAGATGCACACTGAAAAAAATTGTTCGTGAGGTAAAATATTTAGCACCTTCCCCCTGAATTGATTCAACGAAGACAGCAAATACATTCCAACTGAGACATACAACAATTCCTGCAAAAAGAGAAGCCGATGAACAAGCGTGAAAACTATCAGCAATAAATCTCAAGTAATTGGAGAAAACGGTTGGGAGGTGAAGTACCTAGCCAGCTAGCAAATGCTGAATACTGCAACTGCTGAGCATGGGCTGGTATTTCATTGGCTATGTCATGATGTATGACGGGGAAGAATGGTGGCCAATTTTTCACTTCGATTGTGACACCAGCTGCACAAACAGATGCATCTTTCAAAATGGGGTCAAAATTTTAAACCATGATGGAGATGTGATAATGATCTAGTAGAACTACCTCTGTTCATTGCATTCTCCCTCTGTATGATATCCTGCAAAGAATGCTACACTTCTGAGAAAATTTTCTAAGACTCACATTTGAGCAAATTGGTTAATTTCACATGATAGTTTATTTTTAAAATATTCGTCTACAGAAATGAACACATAACACTTCAAGATTACAGTCTAATGGTGGAGGTGACACTATAGGATTTTTATAAGTGAAAAAAGGTGATCGAACCCGCTCCCTCCTCTTCAAATCCTCCTCCCATGATAAGAGCTCTTTCTCCCGCTTCTTCGGATCCTGCATGAATTGAACTTATCATCAACTGTACCAAAAAGCCTAATATTATCATGTTATATGGACAACGATTCATAGTATATATGCACATATAATGGGATGTCGATGGTGGCATCATGCTTGGTGCTGCCTCCAAGGCCCGCTGGGATCCATGATTTCTTTGCCGGAGCTGGTGCTGATGCTTCTCCATTCTAAAAAACGCCGCAAATGAGCAAATGATATTGTCCTAAAAAAAAAATAACAAGCAGTATCTGATATCATCTTGATACTTGAATAAGTTCTTAGGAAGTTATATACTGAAATAACACCCTGCTTAGATTCAGGCTGCATACTAAACTAACGTACACTAATTTGGGTAAAAAAAACAAATTAGTACACATCACAAATTAACAGATCAGATACGATCAATGGAAACTCAAGATATAAGAGTTGAATCTTGCGACTAAATTTCAACCAATCTATCTAAAAAAAACCTGAAACTAGACCATAAGCAGAACTTGTCATCATAAATCACAGGATGAATCTTCGTGTGTGTGTGTGTGTGTGTGTTTGAGAAGAGGATAATCTTCCTAACTAGGGCATTTTGATCTAGAGCAAGTTCTTGATTTGGGGAGCAAGTTCTTGATCCGCGCATAAAATTCAGAGGCTTATATTAAAAAAAATCAATTGTGAGAGCCAAAATACAGGATCATTGGAAAGGGCATGGATTTTCTGAACCAAAGTTGATCTCGACATGAAAACTCAAATGTTTGCGATGGAAATGTCTCATCAAAACCCGAACAAGACCAAAAAACATGGAAGTCGGGAATACCGCGGTAGGATTGACATTCTTGCCTTTGAGCGGATAGGTGCTAGGAGACATTGAGAAGATCCCTAGGCATGAATAAATCCCTGCGTTGTCTGCCTTCGGGATGGGCCAGAATCTATTCTAAGTTGTGCATGACCAATGAAATGTTATTTTCAGTTAATGGTGGCCGTTGGCACCTTGGTACCGGTCAACACTTTCCAATCTTACTCGCATATTTTCCTTCTTTTCCCCTTAATGTGGCAAATGCATGAATTTCAAAGAAACTAATTTGCAAAGAATTCAAGAAAATCCTGCATTCCAGTTCCAGATGGGTGGTTGGTTTTGTCCATTTAAGCAATTTATGGCATGCACGTCACAGACATGGGTTATTAAAAGCTTTTTGTTCTTCCTATATCCTCAACCAACATATGATTTTCCATAAACATTGGTCAGGACAACACAAAAGAAGATCATACGGAGCAAGGGGAATGATTCTGATGGCCAAATGTTCACCAAGCAGCTTTTTAAATCAATTTCACCCTTTTATGCAGAGTGCAGGGAGTTTGATACAAAAAGTGCATGATTCAGGAAATGAGACAAATGTCAACTATAGAAAATACATTTGAAGTTAACGCAACATTATTATGTCACAGGAAGTAGGATGACAGTAATAGGCAACATTTTGCCATCAAGCGCAATACGCAGTACATTGGCATACATAGTGAACCAAACAAGCATGCAGCAACTCCAAATTCTGCTGTGGTAAACGATGGTATCTTCTCTACTTAGTGATGGTGGTCTTGAACATAGCGAAGGCCGCAGTATTTGCACACAGCAGGTGCATCCAGATCAAGGCAGATGTACTCAATTGGATGGCCAAGGGCAGGGTTTTTATCTGCAATTCAAATGGAAACAGTCAGCTTTGCAGAAAATGCATGATCATGAGTATATCAACATAAGTCGCAAGCAACAGTGTGGCCAAAGCATGGTAATGACAATGTGTGAAGGTGGTTAGTGTTTGATTGATTTACCCCCTTCACACGCGGCAATTCGCCCTTCAACCTTGATCGGTGGCACCTCATTGATCAGTTCCATTGGAGATTTCTTGCTTGTGTCCTGCAATAAATAAAATGAAAGTTTTTTTTATAAATAGTGATGCAACAAGTCAGAAAAAATCACCATCTGCAACCAATAGACCTCATACCTCATATGTTAGCTAATTATGCTACTTAAGGTGTGAATATCACATGACAAACTCCTAAAGTGCTCTATCATGGCCTGAAACTTCTCCTGACTAACTGGTACAACGGTATAAACACAAATTTTAGTATCTTCAAGGATATTGCAGATTCAAGAGTTCGATAATTTACTTTCAATGATGGCTATCCCACAGTTAAAGCAACATTAGTTTTTAGTCTGTTTATCTCCCTATGGTCCAATAGCCAGAAAAGACTCAAAATAGTACTGGTCATTTGATTTTTACTTGGAAAATGGGAGAAACTAAAATTCATACTGTCAAAATAGGGTTAATTGGATTCATGCC
>CBMN010774518.1:0-10533 GCA_000582825.1 Hordeum pubiflorum | reverse complement strand
ATGAATTATCAAAACCTCCAAGGGAGCATATGTGCTTCCAGGAAGAGCATTGGCATGGTATATGCTATTGGATGAATCTGTCACTTGGGACTGGAATCGATTGAAACTGGAATTTCACCAGAAGTTTTATTCTATGCACTTGGTTCATCGTGATCTGAATTATATATATAATTTTTGGCCTCGTGAAGGAGAAAGCATTGCTCAACCTTGGGGGAGGCTTAAAGACATGTTGCATACATGCCCCAATCACGAGCTTCTGAGAGGATTGATTCTTCAAAACTTTTATGCTTGGCTTTCTGATGACAACAAGTCAATGCTTGATTCCTCTTCTACCGGTTCCTTCATGAAGAAAAGTATTGAATTAAAATGGGATCTTATTGAAAGAATTAAACGCAACTCTGAGATTGGGAAGTCAACAAAGGTAATAGCCAGGTATAAATCTTGAGTTCGATTGTGTGAAGTCTTTTAGAGAAACAGATGTTTTTCATAACCTTAGTGCAAGATATGGACTTGACTCAGAGATAGTAGCCACTTTCTATGAATCTTTCTGCTGCTCATGTTGACCCCCTTAAAGAGAAGTGGTTAAATTCCATCCACCCATTGAAGATGATCATAAAGAACACCTATTGCTGAAGCTGAAACAATTATTTACTCTACTAATCCAGTTGTTCCTTCTACTTATATTGAAAATCCACCTTTCCCTGTTAGGAAAAAGGAACATGCTAAGGCTACAACTGTAATCCAATTGTCCAATTTATTTAATTTAATTTTAAAATATATACGGATATGTTTGGACGTCAGCTCCCTCATTACTATTTGTGGGAATGCCCGATTTAGGAGTCACCGTTAAAGATGCTCTTAGCACGCAAAGCTGCAATCGGACCATAGCACAACATCCAGACAACCCTGTACAAAACACCAAACCGACACAACGCTCGAAGGGCAAGAAACAGAAGTTGTGTTGTACTACCTTCGTCCTTTATTTGTTACTATGTATATAGGGTCAAATTTTGAGCCTTAATTTAATCACTCTCTTGGATCCATATTAATTGACGCACCTTTATAACATAAGTCCAACAATAGTATCATTTAAAACCTTTTTCGAACATGAATCCAACAATATAAGTTTTGTGACATAAAACTTACATTTTGTTAGTCAAATCTACGGTAAAAAATTGACATAAAATACGAAGGGACCAATATGTAGTAGGGATGTTGATTGTTGAGGGTTTGCATGATACTTTATGGAGTACTTCTTCACTATCTGCGCTAGCCACATGAACCGCTCAGAACATTAAATGTGCGGTTGCATTCCCTTTCTTTTTACAACACCTAATACATACCATTAGATGCATCATGAAATATATTTTTATATTATATTTATTTGATGTTTTTTTATAAATTCGGTCATACATTACAAATTTTTACTTGAGGCCGAACTAATATGATAAAAAGTTGGAGGAAGTACAACAGTGCATGGTCGTCCTTCCATAGGCGAAAATGTATTTTGGATCTCCGCCATGAATGCTTGTCATGCCAAAAATATGTTTTCATTTTTTTTCCTTAATAAAAAATCACCACAAAATACACATATGCAACAATTACATCTTCATTGAACATGCAAATTTGCATCAAATAGCTCAAAAGAATGCGACCCGTGCAGAATTAAGAAATTTGGTCGCAAAATTTGAATTTGCATTTTGACCACAGTTGCTTGTTATTTTTGTACATAATGCAAATCTCACTATTATTTTTTGAAACTTTTATATTTTAAAGCACATTCAAATGTGCATGCATGTTTTTCTGGATGATTTTTTGTATAACAATATTTAAAAAAAAACTCGTGCACCAGAAGCACTAGTGCCCAAGAACAAAAGGTTGTGTCCTACCATACGCCACCAGCAAATGTCGGTCCAAACACATAGTTTGCCTACAAAAGTAACTCCTTGATCGTAGCAGCCCCAAACAAATGTGGACCAGGGGCTGCTACAAAAAATGCTATTCTTCGTACGTTGCAACAAATGGCGAGCACGTCTATGTCTTGCTTTCCGCAAGGTGCTGCAAACGAATCAAGTTCGAGCGACTTGGACTGGGCTGAGCTTAACTCATACTGAAACTTGAGTGAGCTCAACACAGGGCTAAACTCAAGATCGAATTGTATAAAGTGGCGCGTGCTCAACAATATTGATCTCGTGCTAAATAAGATGATTTTTCTAACAATCCAAGGAAAAAATCCGAACAAGATTAAACACAAAACACAACCCAAGAAACCACTATAAAATATTATTCCAATCAAAATGATGATAATAAAAAATTATCATGAAAGTATGACTTATTGTATCTCAACTAAAGACTAGCACTTAATAGCAAGATTCGTGGATGAACTGCCAATAGAATAAAATGAAGGTGTGTCTACTATCAACGTTGGCAAAAAATAACCTGATATTTAACACATAGCCGACTGACCATGTACCATATTAAGGCCTAATTTTCTCCGCGCTTAGTTAAGCTTCCATGTTTTTCAGTAAATAAAATGGAAAAAAATCATACAGAACATATATGGTATTAAATTATCCTATTTCATTTTAATACACATAAGTTATTTAATACGGCTAAAACCGAGCAAGTCAGTGTTGGCTCAAGATCAACTCGTTTATCGAGCAAGCTACGTAAAGTGCTCATGTTCGACTCATTTCTTTTCGAGTTGATCTCGAGTCGAGTCAAAAGACAAATCGATCATGAGTGGTTTCCAAGCCTCGAGCTTTTTTGCCATCCCTAGGTGCTTGAGGTGCTCAGTAAATGGCTCGGGCACAAGTTCATTTATACTTGTCTATAGCGCTCGTATGTTGACAACCCCTCATTCTTTCCTTTTTTTTCACTCTTTTATTGTTTTTTCTCAATTTATAAGTATAAGTGTAGTTTTGGTAAAAATATAATATTCTTTGTATGTAATTACCAAAATAATGGTTCATGGAATTAAAAAAAGTGTTCAAGAATATTTTAAAAATGTGCACAACTTTTTGTAAATTGTTCATCCTCTAATAAAACTTTCAGGGCATTGAAAAAAATGGTCATGTCATTCAACAAAACTGTTCAAACATTTAAATTTCCTCATGACATTTTGAAAAAATTATTCATGAAATCAAAAAATCTGTTCTCGAATTTTAAAAATAAGTTCATAATACATAAAAATTGTTCGTATCACTTAAAAAATACGCATATCTTCAAAAATATTCGCACATTTAACAAATGTTCTTGAAAATGTAAAGTTTTGTTCTCATTTTTTCTTAAAATTTGACATGAAAAAACTGTTCACAAAATGAAACCATGCATATTGAAAGAGTACATGAATTTTGAAAATGAAAAAAATGGAAAAGGAAAGACAAGAAGGAAAAAAAGAAAGGAATAAAATAAATTAAAATAGAAAACAGAAAAATATGGAAAAGCCGGTGGAGAAACGGGAAAGTAAGGATATCAAGTAGCGCAAGCAGTTGCTCTGGTCCCACGATTTCCTATCTTAGTTTTTTTGGCTTTTTCTTTACCAGGTTTTATCGGTTTCTCTTTTTTATTTCCTTCATATTTTCATGGTTTTATTCTATTTTAGAAATTCATGAACATTTTCTAATTTTTGTGAATATTGATGACAACATTTACAAATACCCCTTTTCGAATTCACAGATAATTTCTAAATTTATAATTCATGAGTAAGTTATAAAATTCCGTGGACATCTAAATCAAATTATGAATATATTTTAAATTCATGAACATTTCGGAAATTCATGATTTTTTTCACGGCCATTTTTATTCTGTCAAAAAGAGGTGCCAAGTTGTTTTTGGAGCGAGAGCTGCCGGTGTTTTTGTCAGTAGTGAACTTGCCGATTTCCCCGCATGACAGGAGCGAGCAACACACGAGCTCTAATTCTGTTGGCTGACTACGCATTATAGGGACTCTTCGTTGTACGAAGCGATAAATAGGAAGTCCTGCTACTACAACACACTTAGGGCATCTCCAACGTTGGGCGCCAGACGTGGGCGCTAGGATCAGAATCCTACCCGATTGGCAGTTGGACCGATTAATCCTGGCGTCCAGGCCGGCGTCGACGCAACGATTGGTGCTGGGTTACGAGTTCTTGTGTAGCGATCGATTTTTAAATTAATTAGCGCCTATAGTTACCGCTCAACGTTGAGGTACGGAGCGCTAAGTTGGTTTTTATTTGACGAGATTTAATTTTTTTAAACCATTAGCGCCTACATATGAATCCCGCATTGTAGATGCCCTTTATAATGTCAAATAGCATGGCGTCGTCTGTGAGTAGGGCCATTAGCCGTCTGAGCGGCTTGCCCACAGATGGCCAAAAGTTTTTCTTCCATTCCCCTTTTTAGTTTTATATATTTCTCACTATATTATTAAAAATGTCATGACATTTTTAAAAATTCTTTATAATTTTTTAAAACTTCCAATGCACTTTGAAAAGGTGCATGAAATTTGAAAAAAATCACACCTTTCGCGCATTTAAATATTTTTAGCATAAATAAAAAAAGGTTTACATATTAAAAAAAACATGTCTTAAAACAAACGTTCATGCATTAAAAAAATGTCCACACATTTTGTAAAAAATGTTCATATTATTTTAAAAAGCGTCCACACGTTTTATAAAACTTGTCACGAATTTTATAAATGTGTTAAACTACTTCAGAAAAGGTTCACGTAATTTAAATTGGTTTTTATGTCTTTAAAAAATTGTTCATGTAGTTCTAAAAAACAACATCTGGAAAAACTTATATATAATTTAAATAAAGAGAAAAAGAAACCAAAAATAGGAAAAGAAAGAGAAAAGTAGAGACGGAATTAAGTGATCGATGGTCTAGACGGAAACCTGACAGGAAATGCATGGGACACTACGGGGAAGGTCGCGCTTAGCTAGGTGATGGGCCGTCTAACATGACATTCTTCATGTCACCAGACATACGAACATCTTTATAGTTAGGAGCCCAAACATTTCAAATTGAGCTGTGTGAACAAGTGTGGTTCAACAAACACACGCTTGGTTAGCAAAAAAAAGAGAGGGGGAATTCACAAATACACAATATTTGAGGCTGATGTAGCACAAAACCAAAAAAAGGGGGATTTTAACAAAAAACAAATACAACCCTATGACAAACCGGTAACAAAAATATATCTATAAATGCCTCAATTAGTCAGTTAAGAAGAATTATGTCATGTGAGTCCAATGTTTTTTCAGTTGGATGTGGGTCCCGTGTTAACTGACTATAGCGACGGCTTGCCTTGAGAGGCCAGCTTAAGCCGAGCCGACCTCATCTAAGTTATTAAATTTTAAAAAATTAAAATCTTAAAATAAGCTTAATTTTCCAAACTTTGAACAATTTTTCTATATATGTGACCAAAATTTCTAGTTTTTGAAAAAAACAAAAAACTTGTAATGCAAATCATTAAATTATCACTTTGGAAAAATTCTGCCTATTTATCAAGAAATTTTAAAATTTTGTAAGTTGTAAGATTTGGCCAATTTTTATCTAATTATTCATACTTTAAAAAAATAGTAATTCAAAACATATTAAATGGTCAATCTGGGAAATGTTTAGCCTAGTTAGCCCAACCATTTTAAAATTTTGACAGTTTTTATAAGCTAAAACATGCATGCAAGTTTATTTTGAGCTCGGTTCGGCTCACCTCAGGGGACGATCCGGTGTGAGCTCAAGCTAAAAATTAGCTATCCACTACTTTGCGTCTACGACTAGTGGGGCCCACTCATTAGATGTGTGTTCAATTGGTAGATTTGAGGTTTTTGTTAGCGATTTGTCCCAGAGTTGTATTTTTTTATAAAAATCCCTTAGAGTTGTGGTTTTGTGTTACCTCAACCCCAAAAGCTATGTATCCGTGCAATATCCTGAATAAAAATACACACTCATATGCAAACTCTTTTTGAGGAAGCGCTCATATGCAAACTGGCATCAATTAGTCTCAGAGCTAATGTGTGAAATTAACAAATCCCATGCACATGATCATAGTCATAGATGTCGCGCCGCAGCCAAAGATGAGCGTTCTCATTCTTGGACTTGCATGCAACGCGACGATGTATGGTCACAGTTCAATCACATGAATAAAATAGCTGTATGGCAAACGTGTTTAGTTATATATTGTTTGATCGATACATCTTAGTCTTACAGCCCATCTCAATCTTGATTTTGTGGTCCAAATCAGCATCAGTGAGGTCATTACCTTTACATGTAGTAGTACAATGACATTTTGTTAGTATAATTTGTATGCCTGCCCATAAAGCTTGCTCCTGTCCTCTCTCTGTGCGTTTGCCTGTACACAACTCCTGCAATATGTACTACATTTATCAACTGATTGAATCGTCCCCAAATGACAACCCAACCACCACAAGTGTTTGCCAATGGTGTGAAGATATACAAAGCACTTCCTCTACGTGTAAATCTATGACCTATGAAGAGGGCGGAAATTCGCAGGGACACTCACCTGCCAAGCCCTGCCGTCCGTTTGATTTGCCCCACGATTCACGAAGTTATTCAACCCCGCATGAGGGCACAGTAAATAAGAAAATCTCTCAAAAAGCTTTTAAGTTTGAACGACTAAAGTTGCCTTTTTTTTCGAGTGGAGGGGATAAACTTGCCGTTTTGCATAAAAAATGCCCAGTTTCAACAAGTTTCAGAGATATAATTTTAAGTAATTATTTCTGTCAGTCGTAGACACAAAATAATTGATTTTTATCGGTCACTCGTACTAAGTTTAAACATTAAAACTTTTTTTTCAAAAGTCGTCAAAATATATTTAAAATGGATCTTACTTGAAAGCACTGGTCGCGAGAAACACGAATATGAAAACATAACTTTTTTAAAAAAGATATATAATTTTAAAAATCAAAAGCCAATATAAAAGCTGACACCATGACCTGAGTGCCTCCGCACTTGCGTGGCGCAAATCCTCATCCTGAAAAGGGTGGACATCAAATTTATACATATCTTTCAAGGCAAAGATATACAAGCACTTCCCTTCGTCTTGTAGATGTCATAACCAAAGATGTACGTTCTCAATTTTGGACTTGCATGCAACATGTTAGACCTCCCGCAGTAGTATCGTAAGTTAGTATCATGTATATAATATTAATGTATGATACCACCTTCGCGATGATATGTACTAAACTTCTCTTTTTTATCTAATTATAGGTCACCTCGCTAAAATTGCTTAGTTCACATGTATGATACTAATAGCTATGATACTCCCGTTACAGGACATGGATGGTCAGAGTGTTTGACAAAAAAAAAGGAATGGTCACAGTTGCGTCACATGAATTAAAAAATTCTGCATGGCGAACGTGTTTAGTTCTATATGTTGTTTGATCGGCAGATCTCATTCTCACCCATCTTGATCTTGATTCCTGTGGTCCAAATCATCACTAGTGAGGTCACTACCTAACAAGTAGTCATCTAACGACATTTTGTTATGTAGTATGCCTGTCCATAAAGCCTGCTCATGTCCTCTCTCTATCAGTTTGCCTGTATACAACTTCTTCAACAGGTACGCACTATCAACCGATTCAAGCGTCCAAAAACGACAACCCGCCACAAGTGTCTGCCAACGGAAGTTTGTTGACCAAAGCTATGAACAGTGTCCACGTATCGATAGGATTTATACCCTTGGCATCTCCAACGCCAACGGCCGACCCCTCAAACCGTCCGCATACGTCCGGACCGCGTCGTAAAAGTCCTTCAACATGGGTCTGTATCAGTCCATCGAGCGGTCTGAACGTGTTTTTTCCGTAAACCGAAGACAAAGTTGGGGGCTTTACGGACGTTCGGACAACATCCACGTCCGCTTCCGACCACACTGGCCACGCGTTCCCGGTGTTCGCGGCTGTTCAATGCTGGAGACACGTTAGGACGAGATGGATATCTACCACTCTGGTTCAATGTCATGTCCATTCGTATGCCGTTATTAAGCAGGCTCGCCGGTCGAGAAACTCACTCCAACGCCGTACATTGACACACCCGGACACCTGGCCTCACCGGAATTCGATATTTAAACCCGGCCACACCTGGCTAACTCCAACACAACACAAGTTGCCCGCTCCACATCCTCCTTCATTGCGCCACACCACATCCACCATGACTGCAGGAGGCAACGCGTTGTGGGAGAGCCTATCGGCAAAGATGAAGCACGAGGTGGTCGTCCTTCCGGCCACCTGGCAAAAGCCGTCGTGCCAGGCGAATCGAGGCCGGCATGTCAGACAACTCGTTCGAAATCTTCGACGACGAGGTCGACCCCGCGATGGAGACGGGCTCCAATGACACCACACTGGAGCCCGTGCCTGTGCATGTCGGCTTCACCATGGAGCAGGTGCAGGCACACTTCAACACCGCCATGGCGGAGGAGCAGCAAGTGGGGAGGCTCCACCCATACCCATACCCTGCGGGTGCCATCCCTAGTCAGAAACAGACGTTCAGCCTAAAGATACACGAGTAGTACTCCCCCTATCAATAGGCGGAGCCGCAGGGTGGCCTGTAATCCTGTGTAAATCAGCTCCGTAACATCTTTTCTCTCTATCAATATAAAGACACGCGATTCTTGCGCGTGTTCTTGGAAAGATCAGTTACCCCCCTCCCTTCCCCCGCGTTTTGAAAATGTTACACCCTCACTTGGCTTAATTTTAGTTCCATATGAGATGCACCCACTGTCCGGTCGTGTATTAGCGGCTTGTTTGCGGATTGTAATTGTCGCTAAGTGGTCTATAAACATGAATATATTTTATGTTAATTTTGTGGTCTTTATATTGTTATGATATTTGATAAATAGATCAAAAGTTTTCCACAGAAAAGAAAACTATGGAATAAAATTACAGACGTCTGTTTTTGTAATTGCTTCAGGTCGTTTTTCCTACAAGTCGTGATTTGACATGTGAGTTAGACTCTACCGTCAGTCCAGCGTTTAGTTGGAAAAAAGATCTGTTTTCTTCCTAGGTCCAGGTCGAATTTGTGACGCGGCCTCCATGGCCCTCCTAACGATTTGCGCGTCAGCCTGAACGGCCGCCTAGTAAATGCCCTCCAGTCATAACAATCCACCTTCCTTCCGCACACTTACCGATGCTTCTTCTTCAAGCAAAAAATGCATACCTCAGAAATGATAGAAACGTCCTGGTTTGGTTGAAAAATAGAGAAAGAAATCTGAAAAAAAAAAGAATTTACCTACAAAAATGTGGACAGCTCAAAACTTCACTGAATAAAAACTAGACTGAAAATGCGAATTCCCATTTCTTAAAAAAAAAAAAAAGCATGTGTGTAGCACAAATACTAGTGGTAGACTACCCCCCCAAGGAAAATGTAGATATCCACGCAAAAAAAAGGAAAATGTAGATAAACTGTACAAAAATTAGACTGAAGAAAAACTTGACAGAATGTGATCTATGCATTTCTTTTATAAAAAAAGCGCATATGTAACTACTCATACTAGTATACATGTGAATGTCATACTAGACACTGTTCAAGAACAGATGAGATCTCTGAATAAACATGCATGAACTGAAACACTAAGGGTAGCTTCAGAAGAAGAAAAAATGTACTATAATGTAAGGAAATAGTTAGGGTAAGGGGAGATGCTTACTAGCATAGACCCCTGTATAACGTGTGTTAGACACGGCTTTTTTGCTGGAAAAAAAGACAGATGTTTTATGAAAAAAAAAACTGTGCTTAACAAAAAAAAGATGATGAAAAACATACCCCATAGTAGCTGTTGGGAGCCCTGTACAGCAAAAACATGTAAAAAAAGAGCTGCGATAAAAAAAGGTGTAGTTGAAAAAAATGGCTGGAACTTACCTCTACAGGGGAGTAGTGGAGTGTAAGATGACTTCAAAAAACTGACCTGAACAAATGCAAAATGAGAGTAACACCATACTTTAGCTGAGGGGAAGGGCCATGCCATCCAATAGAAAGTACACACTCGATTTTACGCACGAAAAAGTTCAAAAAGACACTAAACACTTATTCGGTTTGCTTGAAAAAGTTCGGATAGCTTGTAAGGAAAGACATACATAAAAAAGAGCAGTGCACACTGTATTACATATTGTTTTCAACTGACAAACCACTTTAAAACACTGAAATAACTAAAAAAAAAGTGTGCAAAAGACCTCTTGACTAAATTGGAGCAACTCTCAGATCTTGTTGATGACCATGATCATTTCAAACTCCTGAAATGTGTTGAGCCTGGCTGTGATCAGTAAAGCATCGCCAACGCTAAGGTCCTTCGCCAACAGAAACTCCTTCCACCCCTCCTTCAATTTGATCTGACCGTCTTTGCAAGTCTTGTACACACCAGCCAAAACTGAACTGTGAGAAGTAGATGCTCCTCGAGCCAACCTATAGGCGACTCCACATGACAACAATCAAGGACTAATCGCTGAAATAAAAGTCTAAGAGATAAACAGAAGTGACACAGTGGGTAAACTTAATTTGGAAAAGAGGTGAGAGTCACTCCACACTAAGGGGTTTTGACATATC
>CBMN010774479.1:0-12172 GCA_000582825.1 Hordeum pubiflorum | reverse complement strand
GGGGGGGGGGGGGGGGGGGGAAGGAGCTACATTGTACATGCAAGCGCATGGTGTATTTGGAATATGGCAATTCCCACAAACTGATTTTTTTCTAGGGGAGCCACAAACTGATTCATGGGCCCAGGAGAGACCTGATTCAGACATTTGGCCCAATATTTCTCTCTAGCAACATGATGAAACCCTCGCCTCCATTCCTCAATCATCCTTCGCTACTCCCCTCGCCGTCACGCCCTCCGCGTCCTCCCCTCCACCGGCGGCCATGGACGACCCGCAGTTCATCATCGGCACCTCCAGGAGCCGTATGCTCGCCAGGATGGGGCGCGAGGACCTCGAGATGCTGGACCTCGGCATAAAGCTGTTCCTCTATTTCGTGTACTACTACCTCCCGGACCCGCCCGTCTCCCCCACCCCCACCCTCACCCTCTCGCTCGGCGGCGCGTCCTGGGTCCCCGACGGCGTCGACCGCATCAGCCTCCTCCCCGATGTGCTCCTCCGCGACATCATCTCCCGCCTCACCGCCAAGGACGCCGCGCGCACGGCCGCCCTCTCCTCGCGCTGGCGCCCGCTCTGGCGCTCGGCGCCCCTCACCCTCGTCGACAGCCACCTGCTTCCGGACTTCGGCGGCGCCGATCCGTTCACCATAGGCGCTCCCTCTCCCCGCGCCATCACCGCCGCCGTGTCCCGCATCCTCGCGGCACACCCGGGCCCCTTCCGCTGCGTCCACCTCACCTGCACCACCATGGACGAGCACCGGGGCGAGATGACCCGCTGGCTGGACATCCTCGCCGCCAAGGGGGTCGAGGAGCTCGTATTTGTCAACCGCCCTTGGCCGCTAGACCTGCGCCTCCCCGCCACGCTCTTCAGCTGCTCCACCCTCACCCGCCTCTACCTCGGCGTCTGGAGGCTCCCGGACACCGCCGCCGTGCCGCGCGGCGCCAGATTCCCCAAACTCCGGGAGCTCGGCCTCTGCATGAATGTCATGGAGGACCGTGATCTGGCATTCATGCTTGAAAGAAGCCCCGTCCTGGAGTTCCTCGTCATCATGGCCAGCCAGACCGGAGTGCGCCTACGCCTCGTCAACCAGAGACTGCGGTGCGTTCAGCTGGGCTATACCCACTTGGAAGACATCGACGTGGTGGATGCGCCTTGCCTGGAGAGGCTCTTCCAGTGTACAACTTTTCTTGAGAGCGAGCTCACTGCCACCAGCCTCTCCGGTATGAACTGCTCTTCCAGGATCAAGATTGGGCGTGCGCCTAACCTGCGTGTGCTGGGATATCTTCAGCCAGGAGAGCAAGAGTTGGCGGTTAGCAACACCGTCATCCTGGTATGCAGCTCGCTTGTACTGCTAATTTAATTTGCATGTGTATACCTGCAATGTCAATATATGATCTGAATTAGTTTCTATGTCAATATATGTGTATGTGCATTTGCAGGCTGAGAACAAGGAGAGCATTATCCCTAAGTTGATTTGCATGTGTAGCTGTGCTGTGTCAATTAATAGTACTCCCAATCAATCATCTCAGTTATTTTATCTGTCCTTGGGTGCAGGCTGGGGCCAAGGAGAGCATTGTCCCTAGTGTGCAGATTTTGGCCATAGAGGTGCAGTTCGGTGTCCGCAATGCTGTCAAGAAAGTGCCTGGTTTCCTCAGATGCTTCCCTAACCTGCAGACGCTTCATGTTCAGGTAAAATTGGTTATATGATTTTGCAATACTAGATACACTTGCTGCATTGGCAATTCTCCAATACTACATAGTGCCTATATATCTAGCATGCTCCTGAGCTCTGCGAATGGATCAGCTCAATTATATGACTAATTGATGGCCTGCTGCTGCATGATATGTCCTGAACTATGTATGTGCCGATTTCATGTGCAGTCCCCCACCATATCTGAAGAGTCTACTGGCAAGGTCAACACCAAGTTCTGGCAGGAGGGCGGCCCCATTAAATGTGTTGTGCAGAGCATGAAGAAGGTGTTTTTCTATGAGTTCCGAGGGTCGAGAAGCGAGGTTGTTTTCCTCAAGTTCATCGCGGAGAGAGGGCGGGTGCTGGAGCAGATGGTTGTTGTGGTAGCCAGTGAATGTTTCTCTTCGGGGGGTAATGTGGATGCCAAACTGAAGCCTCTGATCAGTGCTAAATGGTCGAGCAAAGCTTGCAAACTGCAGCTCTTCAAGAGCCCAGTCGGTGAGGGGTCTGGTCCAGCTTATTCCCATAAACTAGCTGCTGATTTTGGGTTTCCTGACCCTTTTGACCTCAAATACTACTATAAAGCAGAAAGGATCTCTGTAAGTTAATTAGTAGCACCCTGCCTTTTGCCTCCTTGTCCTACAAGACTACTGTTACTATTCAGACCTGAATTTCTGCATGATGGTGTTGTTTGTGCCAAGTCAACTCTTATGTGGGGGTAAAAGTTCGAATTAGACAAAATGTTATTTCTGATTTGTGTTGTTTCCTGTTATTTCTGTGAGTAAAAGTGCAAAGGAGTGATGAAATGCTAATATATGTAGGCATCTGAGTATTTTTGACTCTTCGAGATGTAGATGCAAGCAGCCTGTAGCGCCATCCAGAGAGGCACCAGATGCTACTAGGATGTATGCATCTGCTGGTGCTACTAGGATGTATGCATTGGACTGAATCAGAAGAAATGCCTGCGTCGATTGCTAGCAGGAAGGATGTACTGCTGCAATGCAAGAAATTTTGACCCATTTAACCATGCACTATTAATTAATATTGTTGTTTATATGTCAAGTTTATATGTCTCAACTCGGAACATACACATCTAACAGGAAAGTCTGACATAGAAGACACATTGGAGCAACAGAGCATTGGTTAGACATTCTATAATGCTAGTAAATGTGCAATTGTTTTGTTTGATTGGTTGCTCATCATCACTCACTAACTAATCTAGGGATTTAAATGTCTACTGCACATTAGACATGTTCATTCTTCAGTGTAAGAAATAAAAATTTGAGTCCAAGATTTGTACCTTCAATTTTATTGGGGAAACCAGCAAACTTGGAGATTTCTACCAAGCGGGCCGCAGCCCAGCAGAGTTCGCTCGCTCGGCCACTCGCAGCCTAGTGTTCTTTTTCGTTTTTGTTTCATCGGTCAATGGTTTACCAGTTGACCGGTCAATCTATTATTTTTAAAATACGGAAAAAAATACAAAAAACTCAAAATTCAATAAAATTTGTGAATTCAAAAACATTCATGTTTTTTTAATATCACAAACTTAATAAAGTACACAAATTTGGAATAAATCAACTAATTTGAAAAAAAAGCTCATCAATTTTGAATCAAAGTTCATAAATTCGAAAAATATCATCGATTTTGAAAACATTTCATAGGTTTTGAAAAAAAATCACAATTTTTAAAAAAATCCAGGAATTTGGAAATAGTTCATGAATTAGAAAAACAATTTATGGATTTTGAAAACAAAATCGATTTTTAAGAAAAAGTTTCCGAATTGGAGAAAAGTTCACCGTTTTTTTGAATCCACGCATTTAAGAAAACAAAAAAGGAAATAACAAGAAAAATGGAAAACCTGATAAAAACGTTCGGAAACTAACAAGCGAACACAGAAAATGCGAAGAAAGTAATAAAAGGAAACAAAAAAGCAAATGTACACAAGCGGTAAGCTAGGCCAGTGGTTACTGCAGTCCCCTTTGAACACAAAGGTTGCGAATTCGAACCCATCACCCCCACCCTTTTTATAGTGTAAACAGAAAAAGGTATATGGGACATCCCAAAGCGAAGCGCCGGGTGTGCGCCCAATTGCAGAAAGACTTGTAACGGGCACATAAGGCGCAGTTGCCGACTGCCGCCTAGAGCATCGGAGTTTAAACAGAAAAAAGGTATATGGGCTGGCCCAGAGTTGTGCAAGGTGTGTGTGTGTGCTTCATTGTAGAAAGACTTGTAACGGGCCAAGAAGGCGCCATTTAGGAATTCTCGACTGCCGCCTAGAGCGCCGAAGCCTGGCAATGGCCATCGAGGGTGAACTAAACACTGGAGGAGCTGGACTCTGGTCTCGTACGACTAGTTTCAGTGTATGGATTGAAATGATTTCAGACCCCCAAACCGCACCAAATTGCTTAAAAGGCTCAGCCCATTTAATCCAATTTAAATACAAATCTAATAGGAAACAAATCCGAAACTATGATTTCAGCGAGAGAGGATTTTCTAGTGGAATCGGTTTCTACTGGTGTCCTGCTAGCCAATTGAGGCTCACCATGTGTTCTCGTTAGTGTTTTGGCTACCGAACACACAAAAATTTACCGAGGGAGGGGGCAAAAATTACGGTTACCATGAAATGCCATTCAAAAGTTTCAAACACTTTGGAATTCAAATATCTGAGCTAAGTCAAGTTACAAAACTAGTTTTATTCACAAACATGCTCATGGCATAGTGGTTGTTCCTCTCCTTCAACCTTATTCCCGAACATTCTCATGGCATAATTGATACTCCTCTGTTGCAACGGTCTTCGATTCCTTGGTGGTCTTGAGTTTGAGACCTTCATTATTAGGCACAAAAAAACATAGCAGGGAATTGAACCATATAATCCCTCCGTCTCGGTTTATAGGGCGTGCGCGTAGTTCTAGATCATCGATTTGACTAGCTAAATATGAGTTATACATCATCAAAAGTATATCATTAGATTCTTAAGCGGATGTAGTTTCTAAAGATAAAATCCATCCTTTCTGGTATACATAACTCAAATCTGAAATCTCATCAGCCAATGCATATGGTGAGTAGAGAAATGTATCTCGTACTTTACAAAACTAGCCAAATTAAACTGATGCATTAATTTGGATTAATTGCAGTGCATGCATTCTTGGCCAGTAGATGAGTAGGGACATTATATGCATCGATGTGTTCCTTTTTAATTCTTGCACGAAGATTTAATGTGCCTCGGAATCTTAAAATGTGAGGGAGATGAGCCATTTAAATCGGAAAAACAAAAAATTAAGATAAGCCCTATAAACCGAAAAGGATGAAGTATTTTTTATTAAATATAATACATATTTAGCTACTTAAATTGTCAACCTAGAACGACGTGCATACCTTATAAACCGAGAGGGAGGAAGTAATTCTTGTTTTTGTTCGATATGCCCATTCAAAGGCAGGAGACTGAAATACTCAGTAACCGCTCGGTAACTCAAAATTTCATGCGGTAACGAAAAACCCTGGTTCACGTACACATATCACATACGAAGAATCAATTGCTATACATGCATTGTGTCACACAGATACGTCATATAACCTTTTCTTTGTGACATGTGGGACAGCTAGCGACGAGGCCCCACAGCAGAGTGACATGCCACGAGAGGGTATGTTTGTAGTTAAAAGCTAGGATGACATCTTTTAAACCAACCCACAACAGAATTACATCTCACCCACCCATGATTTTCAGTTTGATCACATAGTTTGTACCATATTCGAATGACAAAACGTTTGAATATTACTATTCATCACATTTAAATCTTCAAAAAAGGATCAAAATTTTAACATCGTTGAAAATTTTCAAATTCAAATTATGAAACCATACTGAAACTTATATGAAACTATACATGTCTGTTTCATCGTATTTTTACATGTTTCATTTTTTCCATAAAAAGGTTTTCACTGTCTTTTCATTCTGGATTTCAGTACTATTTCATTCAGACTTCATTTCTATTTTCAGAGTTTTCAAAAAAAAAAATCATATCATTTTGTTAACTTGTCTTTCATGGTTGGGTTGCGATCTAAATGTGTTCTTTTCATATATCTTCTATACGGTATCATTTGCATGTCATCCTATGTTTTTTACTATTTTTTATTTTTGATAAAGGACGTTTTATTACTTAAAAGGTTTAAGTATTACACCTTGTCTTTGCATAACTAAGATGCACATAGTCAAACCAAATCCAGTCTCGAAAAATAGAAGACGAAATACAAGTATTCATATTGTATGACGTCTAAACTGTGGGACGGCCAATCCTAATATCATGCTGCCATCCATGTTGGGTAGAAGTACCCCTCGCTGTGTTCTCCAAACATGTACACACCTCCGTAAACACATCTCGATTCTTCACACGTTGTAGAGACGACCATAAACGGAGCATACCGATACATCTGTAGATAACCTGCATAAGAGAAGTACTTTTATCGTTAAACACCTTGTCATTTCTACATAGCCAAAGCGGTCAAATAACGACAAGCGCTTCCATCCTGAAAAGAATTCTAAACTTGTGATCTATCCCATATAACCAGTTGCCAAATGTATTAGCAACACAGCGTGAAGGATACAAGCCAGAAGCTACTTGGATGACTGATCATATAGAACGAGTTAATTTGCAATGAAAAAACAAGTGTTTTATTGTTTCGTCATGATGACAAAAAAACACATTGTGTACTTCCTCTCCATCTCCATCCCAATAACTCACATGCTTGTAACCGGACAATTTAAAGACAAAGTAGCAGACATGGTTGCATGCATGCATGCACAAACAAGGGTTTGACATGAATATGTCCTGACACTTGACACTGACCGAACGAGCCCGTGAAACGTTGAAGGGGCCAAATTTGCCCTTATCTTCCCCAGAGAAAAAAAACTTTATTATCTCCCGACTTTTGCATCGAGTATAGAGAATGTACACGGCCAGTTGCTTTATATGCAAATGTACAAAACAAAATGGACCAGCTAAATGTCAGTTGCCTGGAAAAGAAATACATATGTCGGTCGATTTCCCCATTATCCCCATTGCCGCAACCCCTTCCATTGTCGAGTTGCCTGCCGGCACCCGGCGTCGCCTAGTCGTCCCGCCCTGCCTGAGCTGCCTCCTATGTCGGTCCGTCGTCACCCTGGTCATCCCTCCAACCCTTCTTCCCCCTCTCTTTTAGCCCTCTTGTACCACACCCATATCCGTCAACCCTCGGACTCCCCTCCGCCGACGATGCCACATCGTCTACATTTCCAGCTCGATGCTTGGGGACGGAATTGGACTGGCGCACAATTCTTTTTCAGGCAACTAAAGTTTAGCAACCGTGAGTCGGTGAAAGACAAAAAATATCAACCGTGGCAACGAATATCGGACGATCATGACGTGAAGAGCTGGCTCCCGAGGGTGATGATGGCGGTGCCGTCGCCCATGACGGTCGTCAGGGTCATCTCCTTCTCCAGGATGCGGTCGAGCTCCGCCGCGACCAGCCGCATCCTGGGCCGCCTTCTCGCCGCCGACGGGCTCAGGCACTGCAAGGTCAGCCCGACCAGCTCCTTCATGCCCTCCGAGGTGAAGCTGCCCCCGAGTCTCGGGTCCGCCACCTCGTCTCCCGACGCCTCCAGCTGACACATTCAGCAGGAAACTAGCGTCAATATAATGTACAGTTGGATTTAGCTTAATTTTGGATGGAACTTCAGCTAATACTACTTTTTCTAGAAGAAATGTTCGATATTCCTGCACTATTTTTTGTAAAAAGAAACTGCAGATATCTCTATATTTTGTTGGAATGAAAATATACTGAGATTAGTATCACTGATTAATTACCCAATGAGCGAGAGACTCGGTTGATTCTGGAGAAACCAAGCTGGTGGCTTCCCTGCCGGTGATGAGCTCCAGGAGGAAGACCCCAAAGCTGTACACGTCGCTGCTCGCAGAGAGCTGAGCCAGGGAATGTGCCCTGAGAATGAACGAGCGCAGGTGCATGATAGTCAGACAATGGTGGTGATTATTTACAGGGCGCAGCTGCACTCGTATGCTGCAGAATAATGTTGAGACAGACTTACTCTGGATCCTGGTAGACGCCGGAACGGAACCCGCTCAGCGGCGAGCCGGGGTCCTCGAGCCCTCGGAGCAGCCGGTCGACTCCGGCGTCGGACACCTTGGCGATGAAGTTCTCGTCCACCAGCACGTTGCTCGTCTTGAAGCCCTTGTGGATCAACGGAGGCGCGAGGCTGTGCAGATGGTCGAGGCCTGCGATGCAGTTCAGAGTTCAGGCACTCTGTTTCTCACACTCGGTCCGATTGCCGTCAGAAACTTGCACAGTGAATCTCCTCACCTTTGGCCGCTCCGATGGCGATCGAGAGCCTCTGCTTGAACTCCAGCCTTGTCATCGACTCTTTGCCCGTATCTGGTGAATTGATGTATCGTCTGCTGCATTAGCGCTCGGCTGTTTGCTGCTTCGAATTTGTCCGACAGTGACAGGAATGGAGCTGTGCAACTGCAAATTACCGTATAGATGGCCGCAGACGCTGCCGTTGGGCAGGTGCTCGAAGACGAGCATCTGCAGACCCCCGTCCTGGCAGTAGCCGATGAGGGTCACCACGTTCCGGTGCCAGATCTCCGACTGCCTCCTCACCTGCAGCAGCAGCAGCAGCATTGCCCAAAGGGTGAATTCAGTCAGGTGCAATTCATTATGCATGAACTCTCATGTAAGTAGAGAGGCAATTACTTCCTTGTCGAAACGAAAATCTGGCCAGTTCATGAAGTAGCAGAGGAGACTCAGAATTTCAGATGTTTTCAGCTACCTCGTCGACCAAGTCCTGGCGCGGCGCGCCGACGCGGCGCTTGATGGCGACGACGGTGCCGTCGAGCAGCAGGCCCATGTACACCTTGCCGAAGGTGCCGGCGCCGACGAGGTTGGCGTCGCTGAAGTTCTTGGTGGCGTGGGACATCTCCTCCAGCGTGAACCGCCTGGCGCCCTGGTAGTCCGGCGCCGACGACGTCCGGCCGCACCTGCCCCACTCGGCTGAGCCAAACAACACCCCGGTCACGCACGGCAGATGCAGATAAACTTGCAGCAGGACATGTAATTTGCTAGTGTCAGGCAAGTACCTAGGGTGGGAGGAGTTTCGTCGGAGGCGGTGTCTGAGGTCCGGCTACGGCGCGCCCCGAGCCGCCACCAGCAGAACGCGGCGGCGACCGCCAGCAGGACCAGCGCGGCGACGGAGGCGGCAACGCCGGCTACGACCGCGGTTGGCAATGCCATGATCCGGGCGACCGTGGCATCCCTGCGCGCACGCAAACCAAGAAGGTACCGGATCACTCACCGACGAATCGAGTACCGCGGCGGTGAGACCGTGAGAGGGCTAAGCTGCTGACCTGGGAAGAGCGACGACGGAGGGCCGCTATAGCTTCGGCATTCATCAATGCGGCGACGGAGCTCGCTCGGCAGCTCTTGGAGCGGCGCTGCCCGATCGGACCAAGAGACGACGGCGGGGCTGGGTGTTTTAAAGAGGAGAGCACGACGGGAGGGATGGACGCAACTGGGCTAGCTAGCTACTGGTAGCTGGTACGCAATCAGAGGAGGAACAGCGGGGAGCAGAGCCGCTAGAGCCAGGCCAAGAAGACGCAGCAGGTGGTGTGTGGGCGATAAGAAGAAATGAATGCACCGTCGGCACATGGCAACTTGGACGCCCGCCATGCCGCGCCGCGCATGCACGTGGAGAGGAAACATTTCACCGCGGCGGTGAAGAAGGTGAAACGAACGAATGGGTCGCCGTCGTCGTCGTCTTCACCGGGCGAGCGGTTCCGCCATGGGCAGCTGGGGGCGGGACCCGGTCGTGCGGCTGTCCTGACCTTCGGCTAGCTGTCAACGTGGGACCAGGGACCACCCACAGGCCGCTTTGACCCGGCTGTGATAGGCTGGAGACCCGATCGATTGCATCGTGCCCTTGGCATCTAGCGCCGGCCGGAGCGGCATGACGGCGGCGCAGGGTTGCCTTGTGTTTGCTACCTGCTTCCAGATACTTCCTGGATAAACTAGTGCAAATTGGGCAGTCTTGGCCAGCATGTATATTCCGTTGGTCGTGAAGATACTCGCTTTGTTATTAGATTTTTTTTTTTTTGGACAAGGAGGAACACAGCACCGGCCTCTGCATCGATTGATGCATGCAGCCATACGCTTTGCTATTAGGTTAGAAAAGAAAAGAAGGATCCCGTATCGTGCAAAGTACATTATCGCGTCATCACACATGCCAACCTCGGCTCGGACCTTGAGGAAAACGAGGTGCCCTGGCCGGCTGGTATACCAGCACGGCGAAGTACCCGGGCTTCCTCCTTCATTGCTTCATGATGTTTTCAAAATCAACCGAAAACATGTCCAAGACGAGGTCAGTTTGAATTTCAAGGGTTTTTACGTCTTTGATTCGGTATCCTCTCGCTTTACCACTTTCAGATCCTCTAGCGAGCCATTTCATTTGCATTTGCATTTCCATTCTGACTGAGCCTTCATTTATTTTCTAGAGCCATGATTTTTTTTTTCCGAACCATGCAGTGGAAATTGGGTTGATCTAAATGATTCAGACATCAAGTCGAGCAAATCTAAATGATTCAGACAGCAATGCGCAATCTCTACAACTCTTTGCAGGCTAGCAGCATGCAAGTTGCCCAAATTGTATGCAGCAGGCAGGCAGCAAGGGGTCCAGTTAAATACTCCTCCCTCAGACAAGATCCAAATATGAATCCGATATTTATTATTTTATCAGAATTTGCTTGCCCATACATATACATACGCACACACTACAGAAGAGTGTTTTGATCTGAGAGTGCAGTTCGAACATGGTGTGTTTCCCTGAAACAGATTGACTGTTTTCTGAGTTGCTTAACACACGCAGCACTAATTTCAGTACTTGTTCTGTAGAAAACAATTAAATTTAGTCAAACTGTCTGTTCAATCTAGCACCGTACGGTTAGCTCAAGTCCAAATGATCATGACCGAGTTTCCTACACATTTATGTTTCAGACACTCATGTCCATATCCGTGAAAGCAAAGTCAATTCTGAGTTCCCCAACATCAGCCATACTAGCCTCCAGTAGTATATAATATCGTCAGCAGTGAAGTAAACTATTGTATGCTTACATGTATAGGTAGATCAACTTCACTGAACCTGGACTGCTCATGGAAATGATCTCAGATACACTGTTTCAGCTGTTATCCTCCTGATAGCATATATGTATAGAAAAACATCTTTCAGGGTGCCCAAGTACTGCACAATTATCAAAGAGAACAAAATAATAATCTAGAAGAGGGCACATGCATCATTCATTCATGCCCCTGTGCAGGTGAGAATCCAATGACTGTCACTAGAAAAGAAATGCTCATGGCAGCATGCCAGCTTCCAGCCTGGATCGTGCAGAGCTGTTGGATATACTAGATCCATATGCAGACATTACTTGGCAAGATGTTGTGATCTATTTTAGGTACCATGAGAGTTTGACCAAGGGCAACTCCAACGCACGAATCCTCAATAGTCCGTCGGTGTAAAGGGACATAAACCGTGGCCCAACGCGCGGAAGCAAACGGATGATTGGCCGTTTTTGGTCTGCTTTCTATCCATTTCCAGCCCAAGTTTGGGTCGCGTTTGCGGCCAAACGGACACGCGCGGACGAGCGCGTCGCGTGCCCTTGTCCTCACCTGGCCCACTCGTCGGGAACACAACACCTTTTCTTCCTTCCCTGTCCTCGCTCCGCCCTCCGCCCCTCGCCATCACAGACGCCACCCACGTCGCCCACCTTGCTTTGCCCGTCGGTGGCACAACCCCTTTTCTTCCTCCCCTGTTTTCGCTCAGCCCTCCGCTCGCGGGCGTCCACCTTGCTTTGCTGCCTGCGAAGGGGCTCGACGTGCCCTTTCCGGCCGCGTCTCCATCACGACCGCAAGGTGTTCGACACTTTGCTCGCAAGGTACCATGGATAGCGGGGATGAGTATTTCTTTCACAACTTCATTTGTTCATCGGATGATTCGTGCTCGGACGATGAAGACATAGTGGTGGCAGCATTGGTTGTCCATGACCACAACAGTAGGATGCGCCTTGGTTCAAGGGATCAATCCCCGGCCATGCTCCGGCTTTGAACCGCAATACGGAGAAAGGGCACGCCCTCCTCTATTCCGATTACTTTGAGAATACCGCACTCTACAAACCACATCAATTTCGTCGCCGTTTTCGAATGAGGAGGCATGTGTTCAATCGTATTCGGGAGGGAGTAGTAGCATATGACCCATATTTTGACTACAAAGAGGATGCCCTTGGGAAGCTTGGCTTCTCTTCTTACCAGAAATGCACTCAGCTATTCGCATGCTTGCATATGGAATTTCTGGTGATCTTATGGATGAGTATGTTCGTATGAGTGAGTCCACGTGTCTCCAATCAATGTACAGTTTCTGCAAGGCCGTGGTGGCTGTGTTTGGCCCTGAATACC